>DWTU01002667.1:0-11202 GCA_018251515.1 Cecropterus confusis | reverse complement strand
GACAAAGATTCGTCGTTCTAATCTAACAAATATGTTGAGCGCCGACTTCGGGACTATGTGCTATGATATGAGTATGTAAGAAACCAACATATATTTTTTTTCTTTTTTGTTACATGAAGTTGGTGTGGTGAAGCTCCGCCATGCGTGTTGTCGATGTTTACATATTTACATATGTGAACACAATGTCTACATATTTAATATTAATAAAGCAATTATTGGCTTTTCTTATTAGTCTCATTTATATCGTTTAACAGTTTACTGTGGGGTGGCGCCTTATAGCCTATTTCAAAATTTGCAATGCAATGGTACATGCCTATTGCCGCAGTAAGAGTGAGCGAATAACGCATTTCAAATTTTGTGATAAAATAAATAAGCAAAGATAATTCTTTTGTACTCATTCGTTTTTGTTACAATGATAACCCAAATACGTAAAAATGCGTTGTTTAAGTATAAATTATTAACACAATTTATTAAATTTACTATTCATTGATATAAATCGATATTTCACAAAAAAACGTTATTGCTATTTTTGTCATCAATACTCGCCGAGCGACGTCACGTTTGACATTCGTCTAGTTGGCTTGGTCGGCTTGTATTGGTTGCGATACTGATGTGTGTAAAGAGGTAGGTACACTTAAGTTATAGGATAAGAGATAAACTAACAACCGCTAAATTTATTCATGTCTATTGTTTCAAATTCGTGAAGCAATAGTAGTTTGTAATATAAAACGACGTTGACAATAGAACAAAATGTCAAATAGACTCTTATTAAAGGATGCTACGAATCTATGTAAATAAAATTGTCAACGGGTACCGTAGACTTGATTGAAACTATACCTAAGTAATAAAACACAAAAAATATTGATTTAGAGTCGAAAACATATATCCGTAAAATTCGGATTGTCGAGTACCTATTTCGTTAAATTCTAATGGTGAAAATAGTCGCCATATTGGCCATTTGGATGCCATCTTGAATTCCTTAATCACGGCATCACGCTGTTGAGAACATGTGTAGGTTCGTATAAATATGCTAGGAATTTGAATTTGGGTGTCGGGTGGGTGGTGGCGTCTAGCGGACTGGCAGCTTTAATGAGTATCTGCTTTGCCCTAAGTATAAAGTGTATCACCTTTTATTTGATTATATGTATAAAAATGTCTACCTACATTTTGTAATAGATTATGTATGAGACACATTACAACCGAGCGAAGCTGGTTTTTCATCTAATGTGATTTAATATTCGGTAAATGTTATTTGTTTAAGCCAGTCGACATGGAAATTTATAATTCGCAGACATGTGAAAACTATGATACTACCAGTAGGTAGTCTAATAAGATTAATCTAATAAGATTTGATGTGATTACATACAAGTCGATATGTCAGATTCAATGCCCGTAATACATATTAAAATCCCATCAAAAACTATAATCAAAAACGAATATACAAATGCAAACCGAACACTAGTACAATAGGTTCACGGTAATTCAAGAAATAATTTGAATGTGTAGTTATAACTTATCTTATATTGGTAATAGGAATAGGTTGTTAGTTATAGACATCAAATCACCAGGAAACGGTAAGTCAGTGGTATTAAATGCGATCTAACCTGAAAATCTGGGTACCAATTCCAGGCAAAAAGAGAGAATAACGCTTGAGTCAAGTTTAGACAAATAAACTGTAAACTAGTATCTCATTTGGAGTACAATATCAATGGAAATAATTATTATGAATATTTTCAAATATATAATATTATCTACTTATACATGTACCTGCGCAGCATACATGTTATATATGATATTTAGATCATGTCTATAAAAATACCAAGTTTTAAAGTTTGAACCCAATCATATACTAGACTAAATGGAGGTTTAACTTGTCTGAACATCTTAAAACTGAATGTTTTAATCCGAAATTCAATCACCGCACGTCACTCAGTTGGCATCAAACCAGAAAAGATCATCTCGAATGGTTTACACCGCTGTTATTCATACATTCACCACGGCCAAGTTCTGTGCACGGCCATTAATGAACATAAAACACCCACAGATAAGGTTCCCGCAACGCAGAGACTCCGGCATCTACGAGTGCCAAGTGGGGACGACGCCACCTATCGGACACCGGATGTACCTCTCCGTCGTCGGTAAATTATTTTACTACCTACTAGCCTTCGGATAGCCAGCTAGGTTTACTAGAACGCATGGTGTTACGAAATACAGGACCTTGTGCTTAGTTTGGACTAGTGATGTGCCGGAGATCCGTATTCGTATCCGTTACTTTTTAGGCAGATCTCAAACGGATCTTTTGTATCTATTATCAAATTCATATTATTTATAAATCAATCATATAAGTACAAAATTATAATGTACCCAGGCAATTTTATAAAATTTCAGACTGTTTATTAATATCACATATTTAGCACATTTATATTGCAAAAATCAAATATCGTAACATTACACGTTAGTACATATAATGATAGTGTACTTTGCAACGATAGGGAAAAATGTAAACAATAATTGTTTGAGGACACGTAATAAACATGTCAATAAAACAACTGTCGCTTCAAGGACACGCGCATCAAATAAATTTGTACGAAAGTTATCACCAATGATCCGTATTCGTATCCGCTGATCTATTATTTTAACAATCCGGCACATCTCTAGGTTGGACTTTATACCTACTATACTTACATATCAACTAAAAGTTAACATAACTATGCTCCTTAATCTTTGCAGTTTTCTTAGTTTTTGTCTTAGTGGCCGTTGTATCAAGTCAAATTTTAATAATATATTCAATTGGCACAGCGCCTATCATCAGAGGCCTATTTGTAGCAATAGGCCTCAAGGGTCTAAGAATGGTATTGGTACTATAAATGCATTTGAATGATCATTACGTAATCTTACTAACTTTTACCGATAATATCCTGTTCTGGTATATGCTACTCTCTTTTGAGTATGATTCAAGTGCTTAAGTGAATTACTACATATTTTTAGGGTTCCGTACCCAAAGGGTAAAAACGAAACCCTATTACTAACACTCCGCTGTCCGTCTATCCGTCTACCTGTCAACAACCTGTATCTCATGAACATGGTAGAAATTTTCACAGATGATGTTTTTCACAGATGATGATGTATCTAAAAACAGAATAAAATAAATAATCGATTCTTTTGTCGATTTTCATATATACGGTACGGAACCCTTCGTCCGTTTTATTTTAAATGATAGAAGTATAGTAAATGGGATGTGGTCATTACCGTCAATGGATGCAACTAAGCAACTTCATGTATTTAGAAAAGGGTTTCTATCTGCAGTCCATTACTGAGCTACTACCAAGGACTGAGGAAGGACAGAGGAAATGATTGCAGACTTGTCTCCTACTATGTAGATTACAATATTGCATTCTACGTTAGAAAAAATGCAATTTCTTCCGAAAAAAAACCAAAAGACAGTTCGTGTTTATTACCTTGCTTAGTTGATATTTGATATATTTTTATTCATTCTTTCTTTCTTTAAATAAAAATTATTCATATATATATTTTTTAAATCGCTCACTGGTAATTTTTGACTTGATGTAGATACTAAAATTTGAAACTATCCACCTAATAATATTTTAACATAAAGTGATACTATGTACAACATGCAATTTTGCAAAAAAAAACAACTTAGACAGCAGAATTGAGTGCTACATCATAATTTTAGAAAATCTTAATAGAGAGAAAGACTTAATAGAGTATTACATAATATCCTAATTTATACGCGATAACCTACCTAACACCTGCAGACATGACCTTGCTTCAGCTTTATAATAAGGAAGCCTGCGCAAGACTTCAAAGAGAGCAAAATGAAAATATTCGTGATATTTTCCTTTGAAGATACGCGTATGTAAATCTTCCACAAAACCTCTTAAGCCACCTTTTAACAAATATAATTTGTTGTATATATTTCAATATTTTTCTCGGCCTTGTAATTAATTGTTTGCCAATCCTTAAAAGATTTTTCGCATGTATACATTGAAAATAAATAGTATTTGTTGGGGCCGTTGCTCTTGCCTAAGGTAGTAAATGATACAACGTGTAAATGATACAACTAACCTGAAGAGGTCATTGGGAAGTCGCATATTTCGATTTCGATATCTGTCGTTCCCACACGTAATAGAGGTGGTCCCCGAAAGTTTTTGTAGTTTGATCCACCGTGAAGTATCGCTTATTTGGATCAAAAGGAGGCGAATGTAGGGTATATAAGCTTCCTTAGTTTGATCGTTGGGTTCTAAGATTTTTTTGATGTTGCTGTCGGCTGAGCAAAAATAGCCGTTCGCGCGTCGCCGTCCACGCCTCTTAAATTAGTAGTCGATTGCGATCGATTCGGTTAAGATGTTTATGGGCATCGATTGGTTCGACTCACGCTGCGGTCTTTGTTTGCACTTATATTGCATCCCATATATATATATTGACGGATTCAGGAAAAAATATACTTTTAATCTAAATAAATTAAAAGGAACTGATGATGACTATCACATCCAATTTTCAACATGTATTACACGTTGTAATACTTTACTTCAGGAGTGAGAACAATCTCTCTTTTAATTCATTACAACATTTTTATTACATTTTAACTTTACTCAAGTTAGTTGCGCCCTTCGATAAAATATTTATTCAACCGTCGAGAGTAGTACAAATACTCCTAGAACTCAAATTTTAACCGACCCTTATATGCCAAGCAGAACCCGTGACGACGATCCTGGGAGGTCCGGAGCTGTTCATCAACATGGGGAGCACCATCAACCTGACGTGCATGGTGCAGCATTCCCCGGAGCCCCCTCCGACTATACGCTGGACGCATAACGATGAGGTAAGCTTAAACTTGAAGGTGATAGAACTCTTTGTGGTTCGATTCCGGAAGCACCATCGCAACACCTATACCTGCCTAATAACTGCAGTGTTATACGCTGTTGTGCTCTGGTGTGAATGGTGCGGTAAGGGAGACATACTTTTTCGAGGCATTCCATCTTAGTCTTCAGGGGTAGCAACACATCTGTGGCTAACCTTAGGTAAGACTTTGATCTTACCTAGGGTTGATTACAGATGTCCATGAGCGGCAGTAGCCACTTTCCATCAGGTGGGCTTCATGCTCGTTAGTTACTTCCATACTATAAAAGAAGGCTGTGGCTTATAAACATAGAAGTAGCAAACGAATACCTTTTAATAATGAATTGACAACTACTGCACACGGACATCTGTAATCAACCCCAGAAAAGATCAGAGTATTACCTGAGGTTGACCACAAATGCATCGAGGACAAATGGACCGCCATGGATAAGTATGTCTCCTCTCACCCAGTTCAAACCAAAACACAGCAACAGTTAACACCTCTGTTATCAGACTAAAAGGTGTGGAGGGAGTCGAACTAAAAAGGGTTTTGCCACCTTGAACTAGTAAGATGGTTAAAACATTAAATTAAATAAGCCGAAACGCTTAAAACGAAAGTTTTGTTCAAAATAGTCATGTATTATAATACGTATATTTTTAGATTGATCTATTTACTAGCGTTCATTTGATACCTATATTGTCGTAATAGTAAATAGTCGTCCCACCTCCCCACGTTCCTCCTCCATTTAAAGGCGCCATTTTTTTTTTTAAATTATAACCTATGTCACTTTCCAAACTGAGCCGATTCTAATGATATGTCATGCGTCACAATCCGTCAAGCAGTTTGAAATGAACATACATACATAAATACATACGCTCGAAAACATTAACATCGTTCTGACGCAGTCGGGTAAAAAGGATCTTAATAACATACATTTTATCTATCTATTCTGTCAACATAGTTTCATATGCAAAAATAAGGAAATAAATGCAAATAATATGATATTCCTCTCAGGTGACAATAGTCATTATTATCCCTTACTAGTTAATATGTGTACTGAACTGTCTTATACAAAGGATCTGTCTTATAAAAATGCATAAGAATCGCATGCAACACTTGAAATGATTTTGACGGTTTAATAAAGTGTTATACAGAAAAATAAAATTGACATTACTTTTTTAAATGTCCAAATAACTCAGTCTTATATCATAGAAAATTAAATTTGAAAACCCCTAAATTCTGTGTCTGTTATGCAAACTTTGTCATTGTAATCTTATATATCAATTAAAAGCTAAATTTCTCTTTCTTATAATCTAATTAAATTTAAGATGTAAACTAATCAACTTGAATTACTCACCAATTTTAATATAAATTTGAATCTAAGTTCACCAAGTAATGTCAATATACAGTAAGTATATTCCAGCGAAATTATTTTACTTTTGATGTATAAAAATAAAGTTTTGTTCAACATAACACAATAAATAACATATAAAAATAATGACTTGTCTCTTTAAAAGCTTTTATTTAACTTATATACTCACTCAATTATATACGTATATACTTCGTACGTAGGTATGTTCTCAATTATACTAAAAACTCAAAGTAAGTGCTGCAACGTTAAAAATCCGAAAAGAAGTGAAGTCCTCAAAGAACCAGTCCGAGCGGGTAATTTCAGTTGTCAATAAACCGTTTCCGGAACTCCCCTTAACTCGGTATTTCCTCATTCATTCCTTTCTTGTTGCTAATAATAGGGACAGGTTTGCAAATTAAGTCCTGTATAAAAATATAAAAAAAAACACAACGTAATTATATCCTTCATACAAGGTATGTAAAAGGGGTATTTATTTAAAATTGAAAAAAAAGTGATTTTGGGAACAAATCACACAGTTTCATCTTCTTGATAAATGTAATTTCGGCTCGAACCACCCACTAAACTGTGGGCATGGTAAATTTCTTTTACATTTGTATAGTATGTTTGTTATTGTACTCAATGTTTTTATTAACATTGTATTATTATATATAAATGTTAAGGATCCGGGAGGTATTCGATCTCCTAGAGAATTGCCCGGGTAAAGGTACCCCGCGAGCCTCGAACATCCCTGCCCTACCGCCCTTATACCGCCTACGGTTTCCCGTAGCATATGAGAGACCAGAGGGTACGACGTCCGCTAATTAAGTTAACTTCGTATAGGACAAGGGCTATATCTGAAGTCAATCACCGATGCGCTGCTGCTCCCGAGGACTAAGATGTTCGACTCTTATGAAAAACCAATCCTTTTCAAAACCAAACCCTCCCTGAGACGCAAGAACTGCTTCACACTAGAAATAGGCATAGCCATGGCACCTCCTAGATCGAAATACCTACACTGGTTCTACCTGGTATATTAACAATAGTTAAAAGTACATTCGTTATATTTTAAATTTCAATTGGAATGTGCAATAATGATATATGAAAGTAAGGTTCATAAATCACGTAGTTAATATGACATTTGCGTTTGGCCGATCGCTCGTAAATCCTGAACGTGGCAATGTAGCATAATCGTTACTTTACGCTGACATCAAAGCTCGGTCGACTCCGAAATGAAACCATTTGGGGAACGTATCACGCGAACTGACTAACCATATTTTGTGGATTGACGGCCAGAAAATTTGAGTTATGGGTACATTTGTGTACGAAGGAAATATGTTTAGTATTGGACTTATGAGTGGAATTGAGTATTCACGAGCCTTAGACTACTATATTAGCAATAGGCATTTATTGTGCAGTAGTGCGTAGGTTCTGAAGGTTCGATGCTGTCATGGGATCGAAGGTTTCAAGTTTGTTATGGATCTCAGTTAAAGGTGTTAGAAATTCTCGTGTTTTGAGAACAAAATTATTACAATCGCATGTACAGAGATAGTGAAACACACACAGACAATCACGCATACCACACAAAGAGACAATCACGCAAATAGAGACCCACATACACAGAGCATACTAACAAATAGAGCGACAAACACAGTAACATACAGCGATGTTTAATAGCTGTTTTAATGAAGGGCAACTAAAACTAAGATATTATACCTTACATAGGTTTAATTTTAATTGAGTATACACAGTTTAGTTACAGTTCATTGTCCTTCAAGTAGGTTTCTAGTAGGTTTCAAACATAAGCGAACTGAACCCTAGTTGGCCACTTCTGTAACATACATATTTGAGTGTGACCGGTATAGTTTACGATTCCAATCCCCAGCCGTGCTAGCATATTATGAATGATACAAATACACTTTTTATATAAAATTGAAGTAGCAAACAAGCATGCAGTCATTCTAATGTCAAGTGACCACTGCCTCTCATGGATCTGTAATCAACCCCAGATAAGATCAGAGTCTTACATGGCTGTGTGTTACATGAGGTTATCTATGCATGAGGTTGGCCGTAGATGCGTTTATACTCTTGAGGATTAAGTTTAAACGCCTCGGATAGGTATGTCTCCCGTACCAAACCCTTCAAAAGAAAACACAACACTTAACACTGCTGTTATTAAGCAGAAATAATTCCCTACAGTATCTAGGTTATCCCCACAGTAGGAGTTTCTTCT
The DNA here is from genome assembly GCA_018251515.1 of Cecropterus confusis. Lineage (NCBI taxonomy): Eukaryota > Metazoa > Arthropoda > Insecta > Lepidoptera > Hesperiidae > Cecropterus > Cecropterus confusis. The sequence continues at coordinate 2,760 of DWTU01002667.1, read as the reverse complement.
GTATCGTGGGTGCTATACACATAAAGACGAATACATAAACACCCAGACCCAGAAAATAAATCTAAGCTCATCATTCAGATGTCTGTATGGCCGGGGATCGAACCCGGGACCCACTGCGTGTCAGATCGGTATGGTGACCGCTCCGCCACGATTGTTGTTTCATATTATAGTAGTAAGTACGTATATACGTACATACATACAATAATAATACGTATCATATACATATCATAAAAATGGAAGATCCGTGTGTTTGTACATCGCATATATTTCCAAAAATAATAGTATAGGGGGCTAAGAATAGTTAAAAATAGAAAATTCTGTTTCTGTTTGTCAGTTTTTGAAATCGCATCAAACCAAATCATTAAATATAGTATAAAGCATTCTAAATACATATTTACAGTCATTTACTAAAGGAAACAATAAGTCATTTTTTCATCAAAAAATATTAACTCAATCAATGTGAATGTACTTAAAATTAAAATTTATGTTATCTTTTTTAATGCAGGTGACACCGCGGGCCACAGTTAGTGTAAAATATAAAACAACCAGTTTTTACATTTCCGCAATTAGCGAACGATGGTAATGACTTTTTTAACATGCGACGAACTTTCATTTCGTTTCCTCATTTTTCATTCGTCAATTCCCCAGTTATGAAAGGTCAAATAACTTTTACGTCGACAGATAAATTGTTACGTCAAAGATTAAGACGCCCTTCGTTACAGTGGGGATACGAATTTTATCAAAACACAATTTGGATGTGAGCAGATCATCCTAGACAAACAGAATGAGTGGCACAGTATTTCAAACCTTATGCCGAGGAAGGGGCGCTCAGTTTCTCAAAGTCCCTGCAACGTATCCGCAGGGCGAAGGAAATTTTGATTAAGCCAAGGGCGAGCCAAGTTAATAAAATCTACGAGTATTGTTCTAAGCTCGCTGTTTTATTAACATGCAGAATTTTAGGCATTCGTTAGATCTTAATACTGTTTGACGAGATAATTAAAGCTGTGTAGACTGTGAAATTACTGTGTATACTCATATCAAATATGCTCTTGGAATAAGTGCAGATACAAATTATTTTGATAGAAATAAGGCTGTAGAACACTTTGTGGCACGATTCTAGTATCACCATGGACAATCACACCAGTGTTAAGCTGTGTTTTGGTCTGTAGGGTGTGGTAAGGGAGATATACATATCAAAGGAGTTCCAATTTGGTCCTCAGGAATAGCAACGTATCAGTGGCCAACCTAAGATAATACTTAGATCTCATCTGGGGTAGACTACAAATGTCCATGGACGACAGTGGACAGTGGCTATGCTCGTTTGCTACTTCAATGTTTTAAAAACGATAAAACAAATCATTGTTTTATTTGTATCTCACACTGTCTACAACATTTGAAGGCGCATGTAGCAAAAAGTCAAAATGGAAAAAATGTTTGAATAAATCAATCGCATCGTTGTTCGCAGTCCTAAAATAATGACAATTTCAATGACACGTTGAAAGAAAAAAGATAATAAAACAGATTTTTATCATATGCATACTTATACTTTACAATATATACTTATACTTAAGAAAATATAATTAGGATTCCGCACAAAAAATTAAACCCTAAGAAACCGCGCGCTCTCTACGCGCGCGTAGCCGCCGCTAATGTCAGTTGCTATTAGTTCCCTCTGAAACAATGCAATAATGTTAAAATTGTATAATGTCGAAAATTTCAGCTTAATGTAACTATGTCAAGATACATTTTTTTTAAACGCAGGTATATCCGCGGGGCTCATCTTGTGTACCTATAAGATTGCTTGATTTTAATTTCTTAGCTTGGTATTTTTTGTTCTCGTTGAGGAAACTTTGGAACAGTACCTGAGACTGTGGGAGCGACGCGAGGTTATGTGTGATTTTTCAAAACCCCCGGTAGCCGTCCTCGGCGCTGTGATGAGTTATCCGGGATCTCCAAAGAAACGTAATCGGAGTCCTCTGAGCGCGTTGCCCCATCGGGATCCACCCAGGTTATATGTAGGTTTATATGTAGGGATGCAACCTTAGGATTGCATCTAGGGTTGCTAGATGCAGATCGGACGTCTATACATATATATTTGACGTACCAAGTTTTTAAGGTACCTTAAATATTGCGTTTAAGTTTTCAGGTTACCTAAACCCCCACGCTTGTATACAAGAAGTTTATCAATTATAAATTAATCCATTAAAACACACATACGCACGCACACAACCAAAATCAATGTAGCGACACTCGTAATTATTTCGTAACTTTTCAAGTCTCTTGGGAAAGGGTTCTAATGAGATGTGTTACCCTTGTAAACTTTTTTAATTAGAATTAACAACGGGCCTTGTTCAAACCGTCGTTAGTGAGTTAACCTGTACTCTATTAGACCTTAATCCACTGTGACCAAAAACGCGACGTGCGATACAAATATATCGTTTCAAATTTTACAGAACCAAGAACAAACTTTGTGGCTCGACTCCTTTGGCAAACATATTTATTTCCGCCTGATAATGTTGCCTTATATGCTGCTGTATTCAAATTTCAAGAGTTTGTAAGGTATACTCTTTCTTATATTCCTTTCACATATATCCTTACTATTATAATAAATGTGAAAGTAACTGTCTGTCTGCTACGATTTACCGCCTAAACCACCGAACCGATTTTAATGAAATTTCGTACAGAGATAGATTTGACCTTGGGAAAGTACATAGGCTACTTTTTATCGCGAAAGAGGCGTTGAAGAGGTTAAATTAGGGG
>DWTU01002666.1:0-11204 GCA_018251515.1 Cecropterus confusis | reverse complement strand
CCCAAGCTTATAAAAACGTGTTTAAAAGAAAAGTCTGGGGGAGCGAGAACAAGTAATCGTAGATTTTTCTATAGTTTTTAGGATGTTTACCGTCCCTTTGTCCGTTTTTTTTTAATTGTTTGAAGCCAAATGTACTGAATTTATTATAAAAGTTTAAATATATTTAAATATGTATATTAAGAGTGTAATCGAATGTCTTGACTTACAATTCATTCTTAAATAAAAAAAAATCATTTTGATGTGAAAACTTATAATAGTAAAAAAAATTGTTACATTTTTCCAAACACTGGTGTAAGCATGGTTGTTAGTTAAGAATCGTCCTTGTAGTTCTGGAATTAGAAAAGGGCTACGGTATCCCCTGCATGACGTAAGAGGCGACTAAAAGGGGCTAAAAGGGCCCAGCCAGGCGACCGCGAGAAGGACGGCGGGATGTGTAGTCGCATATTGTCGTAAAGACCAGATGGTGCGGTGGGCCCAGATGCTCACCTGGGTGGCTCGATGGGGCAACGCGCTCAGAGCACTCCGGTTGCATTCCTTTGGAAATCCCGGAGTCTTCTTTCAAGCGCCGACGACGGCCACCTGGCGTCGCTCCCACGGCGTCAGGTACCTTTTGAAGGTTTTCCCCTCGAGAACAAAAAAAAAGTTACACAAAAATAACTGGAACTAAAATGACATGCTTTGCTATTAATAATTCATTAATCAATCTCATAAGTTAGTTGATTATACACATAGTTAGATAACATAGTTGAATCACATAATTTAGTATATCTTTATGTTTTGTTTGCCAACTGATTGTCTTTCCTTCCGTTTGTTATCTATTAATGAGCTTAGGCTGCCTGCTATTGACGACTACCGTTTAAGTAACTGGTTACAACGTTTAACAATGCTAAACGTTGTAGTGCGGTGATGCTTTCAGAGTAGAATCACAAGGGTACTTTAAAACTATTTGAGTTTTGCAAAAAATGTTACCAAAAATACCTACTTATTACTTTTAAAATCAAAAATATATTTAAGTCACGGCAAGTTAATGTAGCAACTTCATCAACAAAGCAATTTTATTTAAGCACAAACTCTATACAAATTAAAAACAAAGTTCAAGTAAAGCTCACCGAAGACAAAGTCGAAGTAAAAACGCAATTAATAGTTTCCAACAGTGCCACTTCAGTCAGTAAGGGTTTAACTACCGGCTAAACTAACGCCAGCGAGACAAAGTTTTAAGCCTAGCTGTATTCGTAAGACACTTGTCCTATCGCCACAGTTTTACTAGTAACGAGCTCGGCGATGTATTGAAGAAGTACCTACTTAAATTAATGCCCAGCGAAACAGATGTGCGTAAGATATAATCGTATTTTCAGCATGTAGATTTTAATGCCGTTAAATTAAATTGAACAAGATATGTCATGCGAAGTGGTCACTACTGGCCGTCTGCTTTTGTAAAATTGCAGTCCTACCTGAGATTTGACCGATTCCTTCTATAAGTATTGACTAAGCTACTTCTCAGAAAAACTCATTTAGGTAAGGCACTTACCCAATAGAATGAGTACAGGGATAGCTATATACGGTGATTTAATTGCTTAATCTAAATTGAATCTGTGTGAGTATTTCTTCGTGTATCGGGAAGTGTGTTAAGTAGGTAATCCTCATAGGTAAAGCTTCCCTGAAACCCTTAAACAAAAATAAGTACGTAATTACGTAAAAGAGTCGCTTGACTGTACGACGATAGAGGCTTAACTGTGGAGCGGTCTTGCGGATGATGGTCCTTTCTGTAATAAATAAAAACTGAAATAATATGTATTTTAACCTTTACTTTCAGTTGTTATGTCAGTTGTTAGAATTAATTTATGAAATAATGCTGAAATATGACATCAAATAAAATATTCATGATGTTTTTCCACGTTTCAATACAAACAAAACAAGCAAACAAACAAACGCTTTATATTTATATTTCATAGCCCCACAGTAGGATTATCTCCTGTCTCGTGGGTGCCATGGATACACAAAGACGAATACAAACACCCAGACCCAGAGCAGCAATCTAAACTCATCATTCAGATGTCTGTCTGACCGGGGATCGAACCCGGAACCCACTGCGTCAGATCGGTATGGTGACCGCTCCGTCACGTGGGTCGTCATCGTCACAGAAACAATCAAACAACCCACTTGATGGTAAATAGTCACTGCTGTCAATGAACTGCAACGAACTCTTTACAGTATTTTCAAGTAAATAATAAATAAATAAATAAATAGAACAGAGGTTTTACTTGAAGCTGATCACAGATGTATCCTGATGCCTTAGATAGTCGCCTTGTATGTAGATTTCATCCAACAGTGCGTCTAGTGTGAAGCAATAAACTTTCCATCGAAACAAAATCTGCTCAACACTAGAAATAGGTAAATAGTACAAGTGATTAATCAAATTCAGTTCCTCGTTAGAAGGGTGTTTTGAGGTGAAACTTCTTTAGAATCGTTGTATTTGGAAACTCGATGAAACGAATTGAGTTACAACAGTGGCCGTCGTACCCCTTTCTGAAACACTAACAATTTTACTTCGCAGTTTGTTTGAGAGCTCAAAATTGGTATTGGAGCTATAAATTTGTATTGGTATATGCGATATAAGATGTCTGAATATGGGCGAGTAATTACATTATCGATTTGAATTTATATATTATCTTATTACTCCTATGCTCAGAAATATATTTTTATTTAATTTGTTAAATTTCAGTTTTGCCGTGTGTGAATTGCACATACTCTCGCTATTTGGCTGTTTTCATTCCTGCGTGTGGATACCAACGCCTTGTATGACTATTCGGTCATGACATGTTTATATTACATCCCATATATTAAATTCTTGGCTTTTTAAAATCCTGCGATATAAAAATACATCCGATATAAAATCTAAATCATTGCATTGCCAATAAAATTGTTTCGTAGGCAACTTGCAGGAGTAAGAGCACAGCATTACAACAGTTCCATAGAACTTAAGCAAACAGAAATGACACGGGAATTATGTTATAACTTTTTAAGTGGCTATATATGTCTATACTTGTTAATTGTTTATAAAAGTGGTTCTACACCGGAGATACTACCGCTACACCTATTTCTGTAGAAGTTATGAGAAATGCCATGTCCCGGTTTAAAATGAGAAACATGCTTTTTCGAGGTGCTCCAACTTAGTCCTTTGGGAAGCAATTCATCTGTGGATAAACAGTATTCGCCTACCGTCAGATGTACTTCTTATTTACTACTTCAGTAGTATAAAAAATGTGTTATTACTACAGGTGGCCATGAGCAACAGTAAATACTTTCTATCGTATGAACTACATGTCCATTCTTATTATCCCCAGCTATTTATCCCCAATAACAGCATAGTTAAGCGCTGCTATGTTTTGGTATGAAGGGCGTGGTAAGGCAGGCATACTTACCCGAGGCATTCCAACTTAGGCCTTAGGAGTAGCTACACATCTGGGGCTAACGTCAGGTAAGACTCTGATCTTTTCTGGGGTTGATTACAGATGTCCATGAGCGGCAGTAGCCACTTATCATCTGGTGGACTGCATGTTCGTGTGCTACTTCAATATTATGAAAAAAGTCTATTTATGTTTCAAAAAATAGTTTCTACCATCTTCAAACCTCTTGTTAATGACTAACATTATCCCACCCTCCAAACCAGAGCAGAATCTTAACACTGTTTTTATAAGGCAGTAATGGGTATAAAGTTATGCTTACGGACTCAAACGCCGCTGAGTTTTACTTTTAAAATTCCAATACATAAGTTCCAGGCTTAAACTAAGCCGACCCTGTCTATTTATTATTAACTCTGTGCCGTTAACCATTACAGAGTTTTTGCAAAGCCTGCGGTTTTAATCAAGTTACTTGTTACCAATATCTGCGCAAGCTGAAGTTAAACGTTTGTGCCAAACTATGTATGGTTGGGTTTCGGAACTTTATGGGTAGGTATATCGTGAAATTGCCAAATAGATGGTCTTTAAAGCTACATATATCGATTTTCGTGGCGTATTGATTGTGCTTGTTAGGCCATGTAAAGGTTTCGAGTTTAATCTAAAACTTAGCAAATATATCATAAAACTTAGAAATTATAATATTAACTAAAAGAATGGATAGTCTCTTACGTTTGGTAAGGGATTTGAAACCTTGACAAGTACCTGTGATTGTTAAGATAACTAAAATGCACAAATATTATTTTGATTTTTTTAAATGCACTTATCGCAGGCATTTGTGCATTATGTGCATATAATAATTACATATTACTTTACAAATTTTCCTTCCCACGTTTTTGAGGGTCAAGGATTTTTTTGTGAAGAAATCTGCTTCTAACCAGAGTGGTAGACTAAGGTTTAAATACTTCTCATGTTGAGAGAATAACTAAGCCCAATTATGGGATAGTGGTTATGATGGAATAATTTGACTTTCGTTCTTCCATATAACGAAACGAACAACGGAAATTTAATTTCACAAGCGAAAAGGCCGTATAAATGCAGCTTTTATTTGCGACTGCCATAAATTTTGATACCTCAAATAATATTTTTCGGCATCGAGATAGCCGTTGAGTCAGCACACTGTAAATGAACCCGCTATAGGTGTGGAAAAAGGCACCTTTATAACCCACGTAGTGAATTGTGTAAACGTTCGTCACATTTTATTTATATTCAGTCGATGTTACGTCACGAATTCAGATCCAAAACTTGCAAGAAAATATTTTTCATTTGGTATTCGTGAACGACGTTATGTCAGTTGTATTGATCTTGCTTTTGATTATGAAAAATATTATACATAAAATTCTATCCGTTGACGAGCCCTATGGGGGAGCGGTTACAATACAATAACACGCAGTGGGTTTGATTCCCGGCCTGATAAACATCTAAAAAATCAATTTATATTTTTGTTCTGAGTTTATAATAATATGTTTATGTTTATGTTCATCTTTATGTGTGTTATTATTACACATGGTGTTCAGCTGTAACACTCCGGTATTTAAGGAATTTTACTTTTAAGTCACGTATTATACTACCTTTTTCTATTTTAATTGGTTTTAAATGACCCAGCGGATTGAAGTATCAACATTAAGCAATTCTTGGAAAGGATAATGAAGTAACAGAATACAACCCGCGACCGTATACCCAGTTCAATTTGATGTTCCAAGTAATAACATATACAAAAATACATAGATATTAAAATGTACAAAACACTAAAAACGGAGAAACCTTGTACTGAAAATCTCCGTACAGTTATGAAAATATACCTTTATTATAAAATATTGATATATTATTAATTAATGTTATTATGTATATATTTTTATGTGTATAAAAAAGTGACCTAGATTTTATTTTTGACGCAGAAAAATTGTATCACAAATGGGAACATCCGCCCACGGTTGATTGATAAAAGAAGCCACTAGATATAAAGTTTGCCCTTTGATATATTTTTTTAGACGATAAAATAAAATATTGACAGGCGTGACTCCAATGAAGTTTTACGCTTTGTTAGTTCCATGAAAACCAACAGTCCATTTCATAGTTACATAAAAAATAAATGCTCTCGGAACACAAACGTGGTGTGACATAAATGGGAGCCATAGTAATCAAATATTTATTTTCAATTAAATGTTGTGAAGATGGAAACGTTACAGATTGTATTGAACGATGTTTTGCAATTTTGCTTGCGCTCAAAAAACTTTAAATTATTATAACTTTTGAGAGTGTACATAAACGCTAAATCGCTTTCTACACTCATAGCCCCACAGCAGGATTTTCTCCAATGTGTCGTGGGTGCCATGGACACACAAAATCGAATACACAAATACCCAGACCCATAACATAAATATAAAGTCATCGTTCAGATGTATGTCTGACCGGGGATCGAACCCGGGACCCGCTGCGTGTCAGATCGGTATAGTGACCACTCCTCTACATCTAAGTCACGTGCACAAACGCAGAACTTCCATATTTAAATATATTAAGTTATGATATGTGCTGTTATGGCTAGGTTTGTATTTGATCTGATAGGCAAAGAAAAAAATCTATTTTTTATAGTATCGAAGTAGCAAACGAGCATACAGCCCACCTGAAGGTATGTGGCTACTGCCGCCCATGGACATATATAATCAACCCTAGGTAAGATCAAAGTCGCATCTAAAGTTAGCCACATATTCGGTGCTACCCTTGAGGACTAAGATGGAATGCTTCGGAAAAGTATGTCTCCCTTACCACACCCTTCAGACCAGAACACAACAGCGCAAAGACTGATGTTGTTAGGCAGAAATAGATGTGGATATGGCAGTGGTGCTTCCGGAGTCGAACTATAAAGATCTACCACCTTAAAATCTTAACTTATTTCTGTAAATCATAAGGTTATTGAATATGACTATGACCTAAGACTTATTACGTTTCTTCAAAACAATAATTGTACTTAGCAATGTATGACCGAAAACGTGAACATGATTTTATTGAGGAATCGTAATAAACTCATACTGAGGGCATTGTAGTTTGATTGAACATGCAGTCCACTTGATGGTAAGCGTTGACTGCCGCCCATGGACATCTGCGAGCAACTTCGTATAGAACAGGTATTCTATCTGAAGTCGATCACAGGCGACTCCTGAGGACTAAGATGATCTCTCATATATGAGCGTATCTTTCGGAAACGACTTATATGAAACTATTTAAAAAATAAGTAATATCTGCTGTGTAAATACGGATCACTTTAGTTTATATTAAATTTATAATAATAATATCACTTTAATAGTTTATATTAAATCTATAGATTTAAGATAAACTCTAAACGTGGTTAAAGTCGCAGGAAATAGTTGTCTTAAATAAATCCGGATTACTTTTATTTTATTTTATATTATTATAGCCGGTTGGATATCAGACTGATCCTGAATCCATCATTTTCCTCGGGCTATGTTCCGTGCTCCACAGATACTGACTCACGAATCTTTTGATTTTAAAATATTGTACTATTCATTTCATTTCAACTACTACTACACATTTTTTTCTTTAAAATTATATTTATTTTGGCAACATAGTAATGTAGCCATAGAATAAATGCGATACGTAAATGTAAAAGCTTGTTCCTAACACTCAGATCAAATACTAAAATCAAATTTTATAATTATTTTAGTGAATGGCGGCCACCTTTCTTACATATGAGGTGATGATTATGTTGACATTATGAGGTGATATAATTTTATGTTGAACTTATATTAGATATTATCAGGTGGAGCATGCTTGTATCTCTTCCATGTCATAAAAACTTCGTTCCAAAAATAGGTAGATATCTGCGGTCGAGCATCACATCCGTAACGCTCCCACGTGACGGTTGGAATTAGGGAACGACTACACCTACCAAGGAAATTTTCATTTAAAAGCGTGAACGACTAGAAATAAAGTTTTTTTTTTAACAAAATATATGGTTACACAACAGTACTATCACGCAACGAGAATAAGACAGGTTAAGGCTATTCTGCTCTCGGGTAATGTGTACCCGACCATGGCTGTTGACCGCAGCACAAAACCAGAGAAATTTGTATTACAAATTATAAAATGCGCTTAAATGTACAAAAAGCTGAACTAATTTACTACAAAATTACGTTCACTTCTTACTCCTTTTGCGCCGAGTAATTCTAAAATAAATTCACCTAAAATTCGAATACGGACAGATCTTGCGCCGTACTAATCCATTTCCGAGTTTCGAGAATAATTGGTTTACAGCTGACGCAAACAGATCGCCCCAATTCGTCCAATTCGTACGGCCAAGCGCGATGAGTGGGTCAGTCAGGAATAAACAAAAGTCGTATCGTATCACTTCCTGATCCCGAAGGAACAGTTAGCCCAGCGTAATCACGTTCGCGATCGTAAAACCATTTTACTCAACCGCACACAAATTAACGGATTTAACTGCTAATAAATGGGACAATGACCTTTTTCACCGATCTTCGTTTGTTTTGGGTTGCCGTTTGAATACTGAACTGTTATTGTGTACTTTTAACGTATTGTCTTCTACTATGGTAAGTGAAACTTTGGTTGTTGGTTAAATATCCATATTAGGTACCCAGCATTTGCCAATAAGGTTAAGTATATACAGTTTGTTGCGATCTATTATCTTTCTTTACTATAATTAATATTTCACTTTTAATTACATTAGTATAAAATATTTGAAATTAACTTTTTATAAATATTGGAGTACTAAACGAGCATTTTTTGTTTTGTGGGCTACCTGAAAGAAAACAATCACCGTTGCCTGGGTGGATATTTACAACACCAGAGGATCGCCAATGCATCACCGGCGCAGAGAATACTTCAGGAGGAAGTTAATTCCAGAACTAGCACTTCCGTGCCAAAAACGAGCGTGCAAATCGAGCATACAGTCCACCCAATGTTAAGTGGTCTTTGCTGTCTATTGATATGTGTAAGCAACTTTATATAGAACATAGCTTCCATCTCAAGTCAAAAAAAATACGTTGCTACTTTCGAGGACTAAGACGGTTGCCTCGTGTGATAGTGTGACGGCAATTACACCCTTACACTGAAACGCAAGAACGTCTTCACGCTAAAAATAAGTTCGTTGTGGTACCTCTATTATACAATCATTCCGCTTCGACTTCCTTGAACTACTTGTATTGCTTAAACTACTCGTAAATTAGCCACTAGCTGAGGTAACCGTGCTTCGCTACGTGACAAAATTTAGATTTTACTCGCTAATCGTTGGAGGTACCTTCATGAAAAGTGATAAGGACCTTCCGGATAAAGAATTAAATGTTAAACTCATATTTGTCATCACAAGTTTCTATTTTAAGCGATCTCTATTTTTTAATGGAAATATGGAAGTCTGAAACCAAAGGGTGTGGTAACGTCACTAAAATAGTCGCCATCTTTAAGTGGAGACCAATATCGAAATCAAAAGCAGCCTATGGAGTGACCAGTAAAATAAGCTATCCATGACAAATTTCATGTAACTTAGACCAGTGGTAAGAACCACAACCACGCAACCACGCAAGAGCGTGATTGAGTAACCCAGACACACACTGTCTCAATTTTATATATTAGTACAGATTACATTGATTTATTTTTTTGTGAAAAAGTACTCATTCATGTGCTTGTAATCAAAAATATTTGGCTAATACAAAATCAAAACATCAAAATACATGGACTTGCTACACCAATATTTTAATCTTTTTAGTGCTAGGTATATTTTTGGAACAGCTCGCTCCTGGACTCCTGTTCTCGTTTTCGACTTTAACACAGAAAAAACAAGCCATTTTCCAAACAAAAATTTGTCACTCCACATAAATTTCTCTTTGACTAAAAACCCGTTTACCGAAACCGGTTTACCAATTACTCAAATTACCGGTACGAACAGATTTCTAAAATAGCATTTTAGTCTATCATGAAAATAAGCAAAAGTAGTAAACTAGCTTTCCACGCTAGGAATGCTTAAATCCCATACACGTCAGGTTAAAGCATTTAAATACTCCAACCCGAGGTCCCCGAAATATTCGCTTCAAGCGTCATCGTAGCACGAATTTTGAGAAATTTCGCAATAATTTCCAACAAAATTTCGTATCCCTATAAGATCAGCTTTTCCACGTCGTAGAACCAGTGTAGTTCGACCAGGGAGGTACTACCGCCACACCTATTTCTAGCGTGAAGCAGTTCTTGCGTTTCGGTGGACGGATATGGTTGCCGGCTCACTTATATATGAGCAATCCATGTTAGTCCTCGTGAGTAGCAACACATCTGTGATCGACTTCAGATAGAACCTCTGTTCTATATGAAGTTGTTACAGATGTCCATAGGCGGAAGTAACCGCTTACCATCATCTGGACTGCATGCTCGTCTGCTACTTCAATCTGATAAAAAAAATCAGACATATATATTTGTTATTAACGATGACACCTTCGCGAATGTTTCGCTGTAAATTGGTAATTTGATCAAATTTGCTCAGCGGTGACGATTTCAACGGAAAGCGAATATTTCCTGGTCAAACAATTAAACATTTCGGTTCAGTTCCAACACATTCCTCAGAGATAACAATATATTAAAATTTTAGAACTCTTAAAGTCGATTACAGATGTCCATGAGTGGCACGGGCTATTTATCATCATGTGGACTGCATTCTCGTTTACTTCTTTCATATTATAAAAAACAATGTAAGGCAAGGTATTAATTCGACTTCTTTAAATTTCTGATAAACTTCTAAAGCAACGTAGAGATGGATAAATAATACATCTCCCTCCATTACACTAAAAACATCCGTAATATGAGACAATGTTTATCAAACATCTTGCACACGGAAAACAGTCTAAAGCAAACAAGTCACCGCGTTTGTTGTCGTAGAGCATTCTAAATTTAGAATAAGATATAGAAAATTCGAAATTTTGTATCGAAATAAGTTAACATGTTGATTTGAATGGTAACAAAGCATTAAAAATGCTTTGTTACCGTTACGTCAACCCATTATTGTCCCACTGTTGGGCACGGGACTTCTCTCAAAATAAGAGAGTTCTAGGCCATAGTCCACCGCGCTGGCCAAATGCGAATCGTTACACTTCACGTACTTTTGAGAACTTTCTTAAGAACTCTCAGTTGTGTAGGTTTCGTCACGATGTTTTCCTTTACCGCAAAGCAGTGATAATTAACTTCTACATGTTCTAAAAATGCTTTCTAATTTTAATCTAATAGCATTTTTAGTTAATGGAAGCACCAAAAGAGCAGAGTACTGCCCATATAATGTTGTTACATAAATCCAAAAACTGCGATTGCACTTGGGAATATCAATGTGTTACTTCTACTAAATGAAGTTGAAATATCTTAGTTTAGCATTTTTCCCACACGCCCTTTTAGTATTATCAACTTTATTCGAATCTAGAACACAAGAACCGATTAATACTTACTGTCTTATCTTTTAGAATATAATAAAATAGTTGCCATATTAGGTAAAAATTAGCTACAACGTTTAAGATCTCTAATCCGGCTAAAAATGCGATAGTAAACAAAATGTACTAATCATACAAAATAAAAACATATAAATGTTTTTCTTTTGACGAATATTCGTTGTAATTCGTAATTCGTTTTAATGATGTATGAACATCATTAAAACCGAGGTTCGAATCTCAGGCACCACTGATTTTAAAATACAATAAAGACAATAAGGGGTTGACGATGCCGTACATAATTTTTGGATTT
>DWTU01002665.1:0-11204 GCA_018251515.1 Cecropterus confusis | reverse complement strand
GATTTGTCGCCTTACGTGCCGGCTGTCACTAAATAATAGTTTACTTAGATAGTAAGTGCAAAATGTGGGAGAAAAAACTTTGTATTTGATGACATATCTGTATCACAATAAATATATTCATCTAGTTGCAACGTGTAGCTGAGCTCCTTGCGCATTGTACGTCAAGATCAACGTAAATAAACCTCCGTCATAACTCCGCAAAAATTTCGAAGGTGGATGCGGAAGTGTAGGTTCGATTTATTTGCGAAAGTTCCTCAGTGACGGAGGCGGAGACGGAATTTCTTTACAACTCTTCTAACTTTGAGAGAAGTCCGTGGCCTGCAGTGGCATAGTAGTGAATTGGCGACAACGTAAATAAAATACATACACGAATTGCAATGTGCGTTAAAATGGTTATATCCTCAGTTTCAAATAACGACTGTCAATAAAACGTTTATGGTAGCCTGTTCTGATTGACCATAAATTATAAAGATTAAGGTCAATAACGCGATGGATATGATAACTGCTAAGAACGTAAAGTACCTATCTGCAATTACTTCGATACCTAAATGAAAATATACCTACCACTATATCGAAGACATTTAGTTTTCTTTCCTTTATGTGATTACTTCCTTCATAGTATTATACTCTGTATCTACAAGATATTCTGATATTTCCCACTACATCACACAATTAGTAATAAATATGAGACTGAAAATTACCTGGACAGTTTATACCAGCTTTATTTGTAACTACCTATTATAGTACAGTGTTAGTCCTAATTTAAATCTTACAAACTCTATGAAGTTTTCACAATGGTATAGTCTCAATTGCAAACATTCAGTAAATAAAGACAATTTAGTTATATTCTCAATGCTATAATTCTCTAGTATCAGTACTATGTATCTATAGAACGGGCCTTGCGGAGGGGAGAGATTCTGGGGGTTCAAATTCAAATATATATATTTAATGTGTGTGTGTGTGTGTGTAACATCATCTAACATCTAACTGTGTGTGGGTAACATCTAGGAGATCATCTATAAAATAATAAGGCGTGAAATTGTAAAGTATATCAAGACACACTAAAAAGGGGGAAGAGGGGTGAACCCTCCCTGATACCAAGACCTGACTACGCCCATGATCTATAGGTAGATATCTACCGAATTTATCGACGATTATCAAGGAAATAATATCACAGGAATAAATAATGTTTGAAAAACGTGTATAAAAGTAAACATTATTATAAGCAATAACAAAATAACCGTCTCTTTTTTAATATCATGGTTTAATAAAATTATAATTATGAAGCCTAACAAAAACCTACCACAAACGCCACCTGTTAGAGACGGATCAAATTAACATACCAAGAACGTTGTTACTAGAGACATCTCTCGGCGCGCGGCAAAAATAGATGACGAGTAAAGTCGAGAGGTACATAATTTTACGAATATGGAATCAAATTTATATTTCGTTTCTTAATATATCACATTTATGTATATATTCATGCTGTAGATTATTTCGTAAGAATAAATATAAAATGATTATAGTTAAGGAAAAGCCCTGGTGGTCAATAACTCATCTTTCATGGTCGTTTATCGTTTAGCGTCACCAAACGGGTGAGCTAAATATCAATAATAGAAATACAAAAATCATTGCTCCATATATCAACTTCACCCCCCGCCCTCTAATAGACTTCAACGACTGGCGACGCCTATGCTTTCTTTATAGATTGCCTTTACATAGATATCCCGTCCGACTTCTATTATAGAAGCAAATAACAGTTACTATTTTACAAATCGGTTTAGTGATTGTCAAATTGCAACGTATCGATTACCGATCGATCGATTACTTACTAATATAATTCAAGTGTAGGAGCAATTTACTATGACTAATCATTATTTAAAAATTAATTAATATACCTTATATAATATATTAGTTTTTAAACAATTAACCTTTAAAAATATTGTATTCGTCCTTGCGCATAATTACACGTACTTACGATTTCACGATCCCATTTAGACCGAGCATCTAACAAATAACTGTAACAAATTATTATTAAAGTAATTTTGATCTACCTGTGTTCCATGGCCTAGGCAAAATACTAGGCACCTAGTTACCTACTAGGTAATTATATTGACCTATCTGTGGTTTAGTCTACTAATTCGCATTTGACCAGCGCGGTGTATTATGGCCTGAAACCTCTCAAACTGAGAGAAGACCCGTGCCCAGCAGTGGGACAATAACGGGTTGACGGAAATCTGTGGATTAGATCTATCTAAAAACATAATCAATTCTAATTTAATATCTATGTCATTGTTTCATGTACCTGCTAATTGTATCATATTAATAAATACGAAATGACATTTAACTTTATAAAAAATATCCATCAAACACACCTCAAGCGACTTAACACAGAGCAAGCGTGCAAAGCGTTGTCGGGTGTAAACGGTACTAGAATAGGGCGAATTTTTGCGCACCTTTTACCATGTAATGAACTCTGAAAGTCTGGAAATATTTATGTAGAAGCCCAGAACTTAAAATAAGTTTACACGAAAGTCGATGGTACAAACAATGAAGGGACGAGGTTGATCCGGGTATCATTATCAGCAATCATTTAAATTTCAGCCCCTTTTGCTATAATATCATCCACCTTAAAAACAAAAAAATAAAGCAACAACAAAGTAAGTCCACAATCCAATGTCGTTGACGTGCCAATAATCTTAATAACCTTTGTGTAACTACGTTACACTAGCATTTTACAGAAAACGAAATCTTGTAGGTAGTTATGAGTTTTTGTGATCGCAAAGTTGTTACGACGCAAAAAATATCCGCAATACATTCATGACAAGCTCAATCGGGTACCTATCTACTTCGTTATTTAATAAGAATAACAAAAAAATACTTTGACTTTAAACTTCTGCAATGCATTTTTAATATTGAATTTACCAATTGCCTGATACTTACTCATTTGTTTGTTTATGTGGTAGTATAGCAAAGTTGTAGACCACTACCTCTAGTGGGAACCTATTCCCACACATATAGTTTTACTATTTTAAAAAGTAAATATTTATTTTTGAAATTTTACGCAATAGAAGCAGCAAATGTGTGAACAGCGTCTAGTAAGCAGTGTAGACTAGTAGTCTGAAAATTTGAAGGGTCCGAGGTTAAAAACCCAAGCGCGCACATTTCATTTTACAAAATTACGTTCCTATTAGAAATTGGTTACCTAATCTATCACAAATTTAAGCGCTTAAGAATTCTTTATTCAGGCGTGGATATCTACCAATTCGTACTGTGCGTGCGTGGTTGCCAAAGCACCTCTCACTCAGTGAGGAGACTCGTACTCAGTAATGTAACAGTAATGAGTCTTCGATAACAGCTTTTGAAGCAGAACACGAGTGTATTGGAACCTGGATTGAAACGCCTCACTTAGAACGCATCATGTGCACCATATCCTAATTTTATTATCACTCAGCAAACTAAAACAAAGCATCCTTTGGCCATCAATGCAGAAATGAGTGTGACAATGATGCTACCTATTTTCGTCTACAAACAGCTTAAAATAGATTTCCTAACGACATCGACATGCGTGTGTGACAGGCATATTTGTTACTTCTCGTTATAAAATAATTATATTTATACGTCATTACTTACAAAATACATAAGATTGTAAAATGTATTTGTATCTGCAAACGAAGTCGTATAATACACCTGTAATGCAACTCATCTTTAAAATAGCGGCGATTATTTTCGTACTTAATAGTGTTCACGTTCAACATTTTTTAAATGTTATAAGCCACGCGGATACGAATGACTTCAATTAACTTTTGGCACACAAAAATACGTTGGATTGCGATTATCTTTTCGAAGTCGTTCAAAATTCGTGGGGTCTGTTTTATTTATATTCCACTGGAGTTGAGCAAAGAGACGCAGTACTGATAAGTACAATAAAACTTACGGGAACGATGAAGCCCACCATTGATTGGTGGAGTAAGACAAGTCTGTCGCAGCCGCCGCCGTATGCCAACCACGTCCACTATTGTTTTAAATAAAATGCCATCCAGGTATAATAAACGAGAGAACTGACATGGACCGCCTGCCATCTCGTTAGCCGTGAGTTTTTCTCGCTTCCATTCAACAAGCTATGAGGATCCTTCATCCCTTTCAATTAAATCGATAACATTATTTCTTTGTCCGCAATTTTAAAATTAATTAGGCAATCGCCTTTCTTGTTGTGATTTCTTGAGTTCACTTGCCTATCTTTTAATTATCTTCTCAAAACGTCTAAACACGTTTAAACGTTCCTGTTAGATAATTTAATCCTTTAATATATGTATGTCTTTCAAGTACTCTAATTGATCTCTTAACATTAATATTTAGTGATTCAATTCTCCATATTACAAACATTTACATTGAAAATCCAGAAAGAAAAGTATCCTGGGTTTAAGGAATTGCAGAGACTGCCGTAGAGTGTAATCGTCTATTATTAAAATATTTTAATAATCCAACGGGAAAAGACCATTACATTATTTAAGTTAATCATTTAATGTTCACCTTATATTTTATAATTATATAGGTACTCTTTCAAAACTTCTGTCTCAAGGAGTTAAACATTCTGAGTACGCGTGCGTTGCAAAAGTCGCCTATTATGTGTAATTATGCGGCCGCATAAACCGAGCACTTTGCTGCTCACACAGGGCTGCCACCGTTTTTTAAACGAAATGAGCCAAATTTATATTTAAGCCACCACGGAAACGTACGTACGGAGTATGTCAACTGCACCAAAGAAAGTAAATGTACATTTTAATATATTCTAAATTTCGTTCAGTAGAAGTTCCATATGATTTGTTTTTATTTTAATTTATAATTGGAATCGTAGATAGATTAAGAGAAATTACGTTTTTTAAAAACGCGAGTATCCTAATAAGATTTCGATTTGACTAAAAAGTCACTGCGCGTTAAGCTACACTATACGAAAACTTGTAGTTACCAACCTTATCCCCAAGATCCAATTAGTTACCTACACTTAGTAGGCCTCATAATATTGTTCATTATGTTAAGGAAATGACAAGATTTAGCTATAGTCCGTTATCCTTTAAGCCTATGTTAGGTTGAGAGTGCGTGTAGCTACTCATCGAGTGATGGAAATGGCAGGAATGCGTTCAATCATGATTGCCATAATAGTAACTCGTCACCGGAATCCTCTTAGCGCTAGCCAAAGTAAACTTTATGTTTCAAATTTAAATTTATAATGAGTACCAATTAAACTTTATTTAAAGGCAGGAGAGTTTTACATTAAGATCTTAGTGACGATATCGATTTATAAATGCACGCACTTCTAATAAACATGACATGTTAAAATCATCATCGCCTATTCCGCTTTACCCTGAACGGAATGTTGATATTAACACTTACCTATTACAGATGCCTACTACTGCTCCAAAACTACCTTTTGCAATCAATGTAACTTTGACAACAGATATAATATTAAAGCCTACCTACCTTTACATTCAAACATAAGCTTAATTAGGGATTCATTCCTTAAATAAAAACATACTCACTTCTAACAAATCATCACAGATCCTAAGCTGATAAAGCTAGAACCATGAGAATATTTCAACAATAGTTTTATTCCATTGTGATATTTTTAAAATATCCCAATTTATTATGGTAAGCTAGAGGCCCGCATGAAAACTGTTTATATAGCTGAAAAATATTTTCACTGATTTTGTTCCAAAATGTAACTTTTGTTAGTATTTCGTCAAATTTAACTTTTTTAATACTTCGTACATTTCATATAAGCCGTTGAATAATATTGTTTAGCAAACGCCTCTAACAACAAAACAAAGTTGCTTCGTACGGACGCGACTACTCTTGATGAGCTTGAAGTTCTTATCGTGATTTAATCAACTGTTATAATTAAATATTAATGATTGAATATTTTTGGCAAATAGATTAAAACCATTCTTAACTTAATGTGTCGTTGACGTACAGTAATCAAATTTCCACTTTTTTATTATTCCGTATTGTATTTAAACCAAGTAAATTAAATATGAAATACGAATAATATCCAGTATTCAAGATTTGTAAACAGTTTTAATGTGATTTGTTTTGTATATAATGCGGAGTATTTTTCTACCGTAAAAATGTATCTTTAATAGTAAACGAACCAAAATTTACAAGCAATACTCAAAACAACATTTTTTATATACGTGTAACTCTTAAAACCCTTTGCGACATGGTTGTATGCGAGAATTAAATGAAATACAAATACAAATTGGTGTTGCATTCAATATATTATAATGAAGAGTATTTGCATGAGCAAGCAATGGTCGAGCAGCGCGGTGCTACGCCATCTGTGGCACTTATAACGACTGAACCCAAGTAAGGCTGTGTAATGACAACTTTTTTACTCCGTTCAAGATTCGTTTACAAATGTATTATATAAAATGCACGTGGTTTCAATGTTTTTCGTATATTCGTATTACAAAGCTGTGGACGTGGTCTGTAATTCCATAAGAATATCAATAATATTTATCCAATATTACTCCGAATCATAAAAACCTAAATGTGCTAATCCCGTGAAAAGTATCAGGATTAGAATTATCTAAGTGAACTTTTTACGAAGTTGTATATGAACGCCTTTAATTTTAGAGATAAAAGGAGTTAAAGAACCGAAAACCGCACTCCGCATACATTTGTTAAAACTGACAAAGCACATGTAAAAAATAATATTTTTATTACAAAATGTTACCGCACATTATCAAAAGATAAATATTTAAATATGACGCATAAATTTAATATTGACCTTAACCACTTAAGAATTTTGTACATTATAAGCGTATGCACACTTTACAAATTGAAAATTATTGTGTTAGATATCGTGGACAATCTGCGCATGCCGCGCAAAGTATCCCGGATTCGATCTCCAGATAAACGAAAATCATTGTGGTTAATATAGACGGCTTTTCTGTTTGTGGGCGCTTCTGTACCTACTTGTATTTTCGTGTAGCAGTATCCATTAAACCATGTTGTTTGGACATGAGCGTTAAAATACTTAAAAGTTGCTACAAAGCAGATATATTGTTACTGAAGTAGATTACACTTAAGAATCAACTATGATTAACATTAAATAGACAATAATATATCATAAAAATAAATGATTTGAAATAAGATATAGCACCTATCAACTTCTTGGCAAGATAAAATTGTACCAATAAATTATTAAGTATAGTTGGTTACATAAATTTAAAGTTTCTACTGAGTTCGTTTACGACTGGGCGAGAGTCACCACTGGAGAAAGTCTGCAACGCCCTGTTATGGCGGCATTTCTCATTCCTCTGAGCCTTTTCCCCTTATTACATGTATAAATGTCTTCGAACGTAAAGTCACGGATATATCTTAACACTAAAGTATACCTATATTTTGTATTATCTAGCAAAATGATAAGCATATCCTCATATTTTAACATAGGGAATAGACGTATACCTATATTTATGAACGTACCGAAAGTAAGGACTAGGAAGCCTGTATTTAAACATCTACATATATCTTTTCAAGAAGTAATTTTAAATTATATTTTAGAAATTTTGGCTTGTAGATAACGCCGTTTCCTTCTAAATCATTTATAAATACATTCTTACCCATTCCTTAATTCATTATAAATAATGTCCTAAAATCAGGTTTAATTTCAGTAATTTACCATTTATATTAGTTGTTAATTTTTTTTATTTATTCAAATTAACTAAGAAACCGACTAAGATAAGTTAGTTTATTTGATAAAGCACCATTTGGATCCGACACCTCAAACGCAAAAAAAACCGAATCACCTGACGGAAATAGTTAAGATACTGTAACTAAACTTATACTATTGTTACAATGTATTAAATACGTTAACATGTATGCGGAAGCAAGATTATTACGTGTGTTAGGATAGGAAACAACAGTCCAAGGGAAGCTTTAGTGTTGCGCGAGCGCATCACCCACTAGAGTGCGACCTCTGCGCGGCGCGCACGGCAAGGTCACGAACGCGCGTGCGCGTCAGTCGTGACCCGCTCGCGCGCCCTGTCCAACACTACTATTCAAATAATACCAAAGCAGCCACACATAAAGTCCAATGTTACTTGCAACGTTTGTCATTTCACGTTTCTTTACTCTAATACGTTGGCGATATCCAAGCATTCTGGTAGGTAGTAAGTATATAATAAAATATCGTACGACGCGATTTGATTTTATGCGAATACCTATTATATTAAATATAGATTTATACAGCATCTACATTAGGTCGATAACATTATGGCGCTAGCACTGAATAGCGACACGCTGAGATCATAGACACTTTTGTGCACAGAACTGTGCAGGAACTTTAACTGCCTTATATTGAAGCTTAATTTATACAAAGCTAGAAAACGATGTCGAGGCGTAGATGATAGTTAAGGAGAAGTATCAATAATAAACTATTAAACTCTAATCCGTATGTATGTCTTTTTCTTGACAAAATAAAAATCATTCAAAAAAGTTCGCCAAAGACGCTTAATAGCTTATCTACGCCAATTTTAGTGTTATAATATCTATATCAGAATCAATGATTTCGCGAAATAGTTTAACAAATACAGTTTTGTGAAGCAAATAAGAGGTGTCAATGTACCTATATATAGTTTTATGTTACCGATATAAATTTTAACGACAATGTTGCATTGCCTTTAGTAAGAGTAATATTAAATAAAGGGCGGAATTTAGGCGTTTATTAAAATTTTGAGCGGGTTATTTTGTAGATAGAATTAAAATTAAAATATGGTCTGAACAAATATACGCACACATGACCTAAATATCCTTAATATTTATGCTTTCATTATATTTAAATAAGTTTTGATTTTTTCAATAAACTCATTTATCAGAAGAAAGAGGAAGTATCACAAAATAATAATATAAGTTTACACGAACGTCGAAAGTGGACTTTGCTAGTAGGTAGTTCACAATTCTCATGAATGTACTTAATGTAAATGAAACCCAATTGGTCAACTAATGTTTTTTTATAATAATGAAATATTTATCCTGGTACAAAAAGGTTAACTGTAGTGTACCGTTTATTATTTTTTAAAATTGAACTCCTATAAGAATTGATAAAATATATTTGTAGCAATTGTGGATCATTTTTTATATTTGATATAGAAATAGATAAGATCAATTCCACTGGTGGTCTATTAACCACCAAAATCGTCCCTGACTACTTAATAGACTATAAATACATAAGTAAATTCTTGTATTCTAGTAGAAATATAGATTTTAATCAATGAAAAGTAACCATACAATGTTGCTGACCATGATATACCGGAGACAATGTTGTATGGTAAGTGTTCCTACATAAATCATATCTATAAGTGTAGTACACTTACTGGAATCTACAAGAGGAGCGAAGTGAATTTCATCCGCCAACCTAGGAAGAAGTCAATTCCTGGATGGTTCGCTTCGCTTTATGAAATTTGTTGCTATGTACCGTAAAATCTAAAAGATGGGAAATCTATTAGATTTAATACCTTGATTAAGACATAAGGGAATAATAATATTTTATCCTCCATTCTCACGACCATATCTATAAGTTTATTAACAGCTGTGTCAATAAATGCATACAATTATAAGCATTATTTGCAAATAAGCCTTTTACAAATTAACACAGACCACTAGTTAGGTAAACTTAATTTTTTTATACTGATATGCATTTTTTTTTTCAAAATGTTATTTTATTCACTTTTAGACAATGTGGAACTGATTTTCTAATGGCTTTAAACAGACTTTGGCCGAAGGTTGTGATGATAGCCGAATAATCGGCTTTGGCCAAGAACCGACCTACGGTCGCACAATATTTAATATCCATTCTTGTAAATAAAAAAATACTTATTTATTCATGCACGGTTACTTATTAGAGCGAATATTTGTGTATTCTCGATGTAAGATAAAGACACATTTAGTAGAATCTGAAGAACGTCTTTGACAACAATTAACGTATTTCCTTGCGAGTTTATGTAGATAGAAAGCAGTTTGAAGTAACGGTTAATTGCCTTGTACCTTATATGATAGTAGAAGAGATGACCAAGAATGGGATACATTATTCAAAGGGATCATTTACATCGCGGTGCGGCGGAGACGTGGCGGATTGTACCTCCTTGTATGTGCGGTGGCGCGCTCGGCACTCACTGTGCCACGCAAAAAACACGCCATATAGCCCCTCTCAGTCTTTCTTTTTTAAACCTACATAGGTGGACAAGTGAATTCCACCAACAGATATGTACGCTGAGAAACAGTTTACATCCCATTTATTGTAACAATTTAAAAACAAAAAGTTAGATGGGCAAATTCGCTGCAAATGAATAACTGTAATTTATAAACGTCTATCTGGGAACGTAACCTAACGATTCATTGAGAAAATATTTATAAAATACTGTACCTTTAGTAGGTAATTGACAAATTGATAATTCCTTGCATACCTACAACGACAGGAGATCATTTTATTTGATTACATTCTTTACGGTATTATTAACAACCTTTTTCCTCTTAGACTCTGAAGTGATACAAATTAACGTAATTGTGATTTTTACGTACCTACTTAAAAACCGGCTGGCTATCCGAAAGAGGGCACGCTGGTTGGTAGTCGATTTTAAGATAATTATTAACGCTTTCATTAAGGTATTGTTATTGCGATTCGAGTACTTGATATCGATTAACTGTAATAATTACATTGGCATCCGAAAACATTGGTGTGACGTGAGTGAGAGGCACGCCCTTGTACGGCGGTCCTTGCCGCAATGTCGTTGATTTCGGCCCCCGTCCACGCACCCTGGCGATAAGCACGCGAGTGAATGTACAGCCTTAAGATGTACATAAATGGTATAAATATAATACAATTAATGTGACACTATCAATCATCCAATTATTGCAACTGTCGCCTCATAAGATATATTTTTTCTTCAAAACAATTTATAAAGGTTTATAAATTGTTTTTTTTTTCGGTACGTTTTACTTCACGTTTTATTTTAAAATTTTACTAAGGGTCACGAATAATGTCGATAAAAAAATTAACACCCGAAAGCCAAACCATATTATATTTGGGACTTTATTCGCCACCATAAATATGTAAGTGCAAACAATTTGAAATTTGAATATAATTATACCTCGATTGATTTAAACAAAATTAACAAAGAATATTAAGCAAAAACTAAATATTGTTT
>DWTU01002664.1:0-11204 GCA_018251515.1 Cecropterus confusis | reverse complement strand
TGGGTTCCCTGCGAGGACTGGACAACCCCAAGATCCACCCCCGCTTCAGGCTCTGGCTGTCCTCCATGCCCGATGACAAGTTCCCTCTAAGCGTGCTGCAACGCAGCATCAAGATGACCACTGAGCCTCCTCAGGTGAGATTTTATGAATAAGGAATCCATGGGAAACTTCTCATTTCTTTAGATACTTCTTGACTCTTGCACTTTTTCTTGTTCTAGAATCTTATATATCTAGACGAAGGTGTTTATTTTTGTTAACAAAATTAAATTATTTCTGGTATAGCCAGTTGTCTTTTATTACTTATTTGAAAATTGGTGTGTTTACAACAACGCTTAAGTTATTTAAAATTGTATGACGTTTCTATCTCCACACCCGGAGAATCTTTCTTTATTAAATTCTAACTTTCCAACATTTTGTAACACCCCCTATGAAATCTATCTAAATCTATCTTTATTATAAATATTAACCTAGATATTTACTTATTTGCGTATTATTTAGATTAATAATAATTATCTATACATATTTTTATTTTACTTTGGTTAACAATCTTATTCTATTTGTACTTACTTTTACTCATATTTTTTATTTAAATTAATCTTAATCTTATATAAATTTATTATTTTTATGCTAAATCTGTCGTTAATGTAATAACCTTAGATTTAGCGTAAAAAATTATAAAGTTTATTTAGAGAATCGACTCATCAATTTAGAAGCTCATCTCAAAGTCTGAATATAAAGTCAGGAGCTAATTCCAGGGCCTAAAAGGCAACCTTGTCCGGCTGTTCGCGAACATCAACGAAGACAAGTTCGACGAGGCCACGCCCAAGTACCGGCGGCTGCTGTTCTGCGTCTCCTTCTTCCACTGCACCCTCATCGCCAGGAAGCGGTTCCGGCAGCTCGGCTACAACGCTGTGTACAGCTTCAATGATGCTGATTTTGATGTTAGCGGATTTGTTATATGGAATAATGATGTGTACATCCTTTTTAAATTTGTCGGTTTACACTTATGGTTGTTGATTATTTAAAAAGGTAATAATAATAATCGATTTTTTTAAATTATATAATGTATACAATTTTTGATCAAATTCGTCACAGGCTAACGTGCAATCTATCAAACATGAATCTTCTTTGTCATTCAATTTTACATGCCAACTCCAGGTATCGGATAATCTGCTGGCAAATTACCTGGAAGAGTACGAAGAGGTCCCGTGGGATGCATTACGATATCTGTTCGCGATCATCAACTACGGGGGCCACATCACCGACGACTGGGACAAGCGGGTTCTCATCGCCTATATCAATCAGTTCTTCTGCGAAGAGGCTTTAGATGTGCCATTCTATAGGTTCGAAATTCAGTTTTTTAAGATTTTGGGTATTTCTAAAAAATATGATTTTGGGGAGAGAGACAGGTGAGATTGTTATAAGGCTTTGTGAAGAATTTTCGTTATTTGGGTGATTCCATTACAAACATATATAGATACATTGATTGCTTCGGTCGTAGCAATGTATCTACATTGATACGAACGAAGCTAATAAAAACGTGTTAAAAAGGGGAAAAAAAGTAAACACTCAATAACTTTTCTATACTGAATTTCATCGATGTTTTTAATGAATCAGTTTTGTTAGAAAAGTGTTATTAGAAAAAAATATAAACCAACTAAATCATTTCACATGATAAAAAAATCTGCTAACCTCAATTGAAATTTAAACCAGAAACATACAATGAATCAACACGTATAAACATATCATCAATGAATAAATATATTTCAGACTGTCTACAATCCCGGCGTACCACATCCCGCGGGACGGCAGCCTGGAATCGTTCAGGGACTTCCTGGACCTGCTGCCGGCCGCCGAGCGCGCCGAGTCGCTCGGCCAGCACGCCTCCGCCGACGTGGCCACGCTGGCCCAGGTCAGGCTTTTTCTAATCTTGAGTGAAAACCTTTAAAAGGTACCTTTAAAAGACACCATGGGAATGACGCCGGGTTATGTGGGATTTTTACCGCACTAAAACCCCCCCGGCAGCACTGCGTGGAGAACTCCGAGTTCTCCCACGGAATGCGACCGGAGTCTTCCTTTCAGCCCCGGTGAGCATTTGGCTCACCGTATCTTCTAGTGTTTACATGCATGCGACCACACATACCGCCGTCCTTGTAGAGGTCGCCTGGCTGGACGGCTCAAGCTCCTACTCTAGCCGCCCGTAACCACGGAGGCCCCCCTATCAGTCGCCTCTTACGACAGACAGGGGATACCGTAGTCCCGTAGCAGGTTAAAAAAATATATAAATACCAGGGTACAGTGCATTTGGAAATGTTGAGTCTGAATTTGAACACACCAACACCATAAATCTGAATCTAACTATATTGGGGATTCCAGACTGAACTGCAATACTCAAGAATGCTTCGTACGAATGCATAGTATAACATTTTAAGACAACCAATATCAGAAAACGGATGACTAACTCTTAATACAAAACCAAGATTTTTATAAGCTTTATTAACAATCGCTTCCAAATGATCAGAAAATTTTAATTTGGAATCTATAAGTACACCCAAATCCCTAACCGTACTAATTTTGCCTATTTTTATATCATTAATTGTTAATACTCGTATATGCATATATCGTAGCAATACATGCTACGATATATGCTATTAATATAATAATTACTTCTTTTTTTAATTATTTCATTTTTGAATTCTCATTAAAAATATGTGTATGCTGATAGTAACCATTTTATTTTTAAACTAGATACCGCTGGCCAGTTACAGTCAATTTTTTTACATATATGATAAAGATAAAATTAGATATGTTTGTTTATGTACCTATAATATTTTTAAAACATGAACACTAGGCTCGATTCGATTCGAGTTCATAATTTTTTCACCACGGTTTTTAGGATGCGATGATAATGTGCTCAACGCTTTTTGCGCTGGCTTCCACCGGCGGAGGGGGCGCTGGCGGCGGCGAGGACCAGAAGGTCAGACTTTATTAAAATAGACTAATATTATTATATTATAATAGACTAGTACATGAAAATAGACTTTATTAAAATAGACTATGTATTATTAAAATAAATAGTATTGCAATAAAAGTTAATTAAAAAATAAATGTTGAATTCGATTCGACAATAGTCGGAAAAAATAGAAATAGATGTCAAATATGTCACACAGTTGTCAATATGTCAATTGACAATCAATTGACAAATAATGTATTTATGAATAAAAAAAAATAAAACTATAAATGTGATTCTGTTTATTTTAAATATTATTACTTAATAACTCGATAATTATTATTTATATTTAAAGCAATGGTAAAACATTTTATTACATTTGAATTCAAATAATTACATTTTCTTTGATAGTACGTGGTGCCCTCTATTACCAAATATTTTACTTCTATTGATATGGAAGTTAATAGCATACAGCTAGGTGGAGTCACAGAAATAATACTTTGAATTACTCTTATTACTTATCCTGATGAATTGATCTCAAAAATAAAATTTAGGGCACTAAGTGACAAATTTCGGTTAACCAAATGACTATAGAGCCAAATTACTATTTTTTTTAATTACCGAGCGTTGTAAGACGTGCTCTTTTGGATTTTCCATACCATTTCAAGGTGCTGTGCTGGTAGTTGACCACTTATATTTTAATATATGGCTAATATGAAAGTCTTTTAGCTATTATAGGAATTATGTATCAGTTTATCGATCAAGTACAAAGTTGTTGTAAACACTTGATAATATCACTATAGTTAATTTTATTTCATTTTACCGCGGTGGCGACCACCGCGACCCCTTAAGGCTCTTAGACCATTCAGGGGATCATAACGCATTGGAAAACGCTAGAGGTGTGCGAATAATTAGAACATATGAATGATTCGCATTATTTCGAAAAATTCGAAAAAAAATCGAATAATTCGATTTTTTTAAACTTAGTCACGAATTATTTTATTTTTAAAATTTCGAGTGTTTTCTCTCTTAAAGTGAATCAGTGGAATTTGATTAATTCAACCTGTAAATATACTCACGCTACCTGTAGATATTTTATTCACTGATGCAACCAGTGAACGAAATTCCACAGGTTGACCAGTGAAATGTAAATTGGAAATAATAAAAAATTCAGTGATATTTCAATAATTTGCGAATTGTTCGAATTATACGATTTTTTTATGTTAATCATTTTTTTTTCAAATTATTCGTCCAATTTGGAATATTCGAACTATTCGATTTGCATCGAATATTATTCGATTCTAACGATATTAACAACTTAATTGCAACGTACATTGGAATGTATGAGCAAAAACGAGAACAATGATTGTTTTCAGGAAATGTAATAAACTCTTACTAAGTGCTTACTACATGCTTGTTACCCACTTAATAAATAAAATCTAGTAGAACGGAAGGTGGTAGAACTCTTTGTGGTTCGACTCCGGAAGCGCCACCGCCACACGTATTTCTGCCTAATAATAGCAGTGTTACGCGCAGTTGTGTTCTGGTCTGAAGAGTATGGTAAGGGAGACATACTTTTCCGAAGCATTCTATGTTAGTGCAGAGGAGTAGCAACGAAGCTGTGGCTAACCTTACAGATGGACGGCAGTAACCACATACCATCAGGTGGACTGCATGCTCGTTTGTTACTTCTATACAATAAAAAAAATATCTAGTACAGTAACAAGAATGTCGAAACCAAACACTAGTCTCTCCGCAAATTGGGCGACAGCTCACATAAATCAGTTGATCTCCCGCCAATAAAACAATATCCCGGACCCTCGCTACTTCCCCGAGATAACTAAGCGGTCTTCTTCTGTCAGTAAAAACGCCCGGCTGTCCGCTTCACTGTACAACTTTGTTTGCAACTGTGAAATAGCCGCATATATTTCTTGTGTATTTACGATGAAATCACATGAAAATGTGTCTACCAAATATGACCTGTCGCATTTAAACAAGAGTAACAAATAATTTTTGAAGGTTTTTTATTATAGTATGAGAGTAGCAAACGAGCATGCAGTCCACCTGATGGTAAATGGGTCCCCTATATCAACCCTAGGTCTCACCTAAGGCTAGAAACAGATGCGTTGCTACCCCTGAGTACGAAGATGGAACGCCTCGGGAAAGTATGTGTCCAGGTAGTAGACCCGGTCGACTGGCGAGGTACAACCACCACACCTTTGGTATGAAGCAGTTCGTGCATTACGGTGGAAGAATGTGGTGTGTGTGGAACCATTTTAGTCCTCGGGAGTAGCAACGCATCTGTGATCGACTACAGGTAGAACCTCTGTTCTATGTGAAATTATTTTTAGTTAAGCTTGGTTGGTTAGGGATGGTTGAGCTACGCTAACTTTGAGAACTACATTACAATTTGTAAGCTAACGTTCATTGACTACTTCTATTAATAACATTGAATAAAATGAAATTAGGAGACATATCTACAAAAACTACAAATCTCCGTAATTGGTCAATTTATGAAAATATGTTACATGAATAGATTTACGTTTAGAGTAGAGTAGATAGAGTTTAGACGCTTTTTTATGCATGATTGTATGATATTTTAAGTTATTTATTGATATTTACATTATCGTAGAAGATAAGTTGAATTAAGAATTAAATTATATCCCAAAGCAAACATCGGACGGAGAACCATTAACTTTCCTTTAAAACTCCAGTTATTGTTATAAGAAATAACGACATTTGCGAAATTACGCCAAAAACCTGCAAAGCAGACTTCCTTTAAACTGGCTGACAACAAGCGGAAATAACATCGAAGGTACAAACGAGAAACGCATTATTCTCGTATCTTTTTGGTCGGAAACTGAAAATAAAAACGGAGTGACACACAGCCCGAGGTATGGCAGATTTGGACAACGACACTTTAAGGAATGGCTCTACATTTGACATAACTCGTAATCCATTGCAAATTCACATTACTTTAGCAAACCTTCTAACGTAACAAAGGTAGCCATGTATAGTATTTGCACCTAAATAGTCGTATATCTAATGGTAAACAATTGTACTGTAATAAAATACGAAACATCTAATTCAATAAAAGTCTACACAAGCAACATTTAAGTCGTTTCCGGTTCATTGCTAGTTGCCAGTACAACACGTAAATGTCATAATAAGAGAATACAAAAAAATCTTAATAATGTGTCATCGGTTTTAATATTTTTTTCAGCTAACCATCAG
Source organism: Cecropterus confusis (assembly GCA_018251515.1). Taxonomy (NCBI): domain Eukaryota; kingdom Metazoa; phylum Arthropoda; class Insecta; order Lepidoptera; family Hesperiidae; genus Cecropterus; species Cecropterus confusis. Next base: position 5,020 of record DWTU01002664.1, on the reverse strand, counting down.
TGAATTTATCTCGGGTATCTCATATGTCGTATTTAGAGTCGATTGCAGATGTCTATAGATGACAGCAGATCACTTAAAAATACGTACTACATAATACGTAATACGTAATTCATACAAGCATGCAATCATACGTGGATTGCATGCTTATATGTTCTTTCCCATTCATAAACAAGATATAATTTACGTACACAAAATACTGGATAACGGTACTGTAAAAAAATCACAACAAAGACGAATACACAAACACCCAGACTCAGAACAGAAACCTAAACTCATCATTCAGATGTCTGTCTGGACGGGAATTGAACCCGGAACCCACCGCGTGTCAGACCGGTATGGTGACCGCTCCGCCACGTGGGTCGTAAATAAATCGACAGGAAAATATCTTGAAGTGAGATCCCATTCTGACTTATAAAATATAAGTATAATCCTGAGATAAGGATAGACTTAACGGCGTCGTTATTATTTTTACTAACAGTTTCTATAAAATAGTTGTGCCTATACAATTAAACGGTAAAACCCTAGGTAAAAGACCAGGCAAGTTGATTAAAATGTGAAAGTGTGCAGCCTAATAATTTGAAAAGCATTGAATGATAGCATACTTCAATGAATACTACGACCACGCTACATTAACAAAATCAACATTGTGGATTCTACTAACCATATCACAACTCCAATGCAACTAAAATAAATACAAGTAACAACTTCAATATGCACGCTCAATCACAAAGCGACAATAAGAGGAATCTATATGAATACTTACCGAAATATGCATGCTTCGCTAGGGGACAAAAAATAGTTTACACTGTAGCCGCTTTATTTTTAAGTTACACAAAAAAGATAAGGATCTTTTAAATAGAAAATTTAATTTTAAACTTCGTACGCTATCATAAATTTGCTATTTCTTAACGTTGCCTTTTTATTTTAAATGAAAATATGAAAGTTTGCAACCAAAGGATACAGTAACATCACAAAATTAGTCACCATCTTTAAACAGTGCAAAGTATCGAAATCAAAAGCAGCCCATAAGTTGACCCGGTAAATAAGCTACATCCATTCAAAATTTCATGTAAATCGGAACTGGGGTTTCATGCAAATTTTCATGTGAAACAGACTCACGCCGTTTAATTTTTATGTATTAGTATAGATGTGATTGTTTTCGATGAGATTAAGTCAATCCTCCTGGCAACGCTCTCGACACGCGCTGGTCATCCACCAGCCCAGCCGCTGGCCGGCAGCCAGCGCCCGTCTATATCTTGATTAAGTGATAGATTGTATCTATTGTTCGGGTTTGAGCGATTATGTAATGTTGCCACAATGTAGATAACACCAAACGTTATTCGTGTGGAGATAAACTTGTTCCAAAAATCACGTCGTAAAGATACTTGCTTTAGTTTTAATTTTAGTTGTCTGGTAATTTTAACCAAATTAAAATTACCAGAATATTGAAGTAGGTTGCGTTGTAATTATTTTGGGCACTTAGAGGGCCGTAAACATCCTCCATGTAGAGTATGCCATTCCCGGCCTTATGATGGTCTTATAACTTTTTCATGTAAGAAGAGATCACTGTCACAATATGTAGTATAATGTACGGTAAGACCTAAATCAGACCAGATCAGATTGGAGCTCTATTAAAAATACACCGTCGTGTATAATAGCAAAATTGCGGCATTTCTATGCTTTTCGAAATACTATCATATTTATAACCTAATAATGCACTCGAGTTAGCTCTCACAATTAGATAGGAGAAGATCACAGTTCAAGCTGCAAGTGCGATATTAAAAATAGAACCAGTGTGGTTCGACCAGGAAGGTACCAGCTCCACTCCTATTTCTAGCGTGAAACAGTTTTTCCGTTTTAGTGTAAGGGTGTGGTTGCCGACTCACATATGAGACGACCAACTCATGATCAGTGACCTTTGACCATCTGGTGGACTGTTTGCTTTTTTACTTCAATCTCATAAAAAAGAAGGCTTTTCAGGCAACATTTCCACTTTACTGTACTTTTGACGAAAGTAATAATTAATACTGATGTAGCAGTATTATTTCATTGTAAATCTGAACAAAGGGTGTACCTCAGACCAAGAACGTATACTCCCCACATGAATATCCATTCCAATAGCGTTTCCCAAAACGCGCAATTCACGCGCGACCTGGCACTCCGCCAATATCAAAACAATATTTATATCTCTAAAAGATTTCCTTCCAACCATTCAACTGTACAGTGCTTTCGTAAACGTATTCTGGAATATGTAATTATTTTCTTATATAACATGTAATAGTACGAATAAGTAAATGGAACCATTCCATCAAAGATCGAACGGAATAGTCATTTTGAATGCGTTAAAACATATTATAAGAATATAAAAGTACAAATAGAGTAATTTGTGGTAGACCTTCTAATGAATTATCTCTACATCTATTGTAATGCTTATCAAAAAACGTGCTGTATGTTCTTGGTTTATACTTATTTTATCCACCCATCAGTCTTTTGAGGCAGTAGTCCAGTAGGCGGTGAACACCGACCTAACAATACTAGCATCAAAATTCATACTACTATATGCAGGATTGATTAGCAGGAAGATCAAGTTTTATTTTACAGAAATGTATGTTTCTTATCAAAAATACAAACTCGTCAATACTCGTCTTCAGTTCATTTTAAGTTAGCTAAATGAGGGCAACGATGCCCTTGTAAGGACCCGAAGCTCAACACCTATTGTCGACTTGTAAAAGTAAAATAGTGGTATTTTGTTCATTTCTCATAATTATCTACATTTTTTAAATAACGTGACAGTTGTTCAGTTGGCGCGCAGCCAACACCAAAACAATATTTATATCTCTCTAAAAGATTTCCTTTCAAACATTCGACAATGCGATTCCTTCGTAAACAGCACGCCATTATGAGTGGTGATGTAATTATTCGGTATGAATGCTCCCGTTTTAATAGTAAGGAAGACGCCTTTTAAGACTTTTCGCTCGGGAAATTTGTATTGAGACAGATGACAAAAGATGAGCTTTAAAACAATACACGTGGATTGTCTTGAATAAAGATCATCAAGGCTCTGAATTAATAACTGCGGACTTAAAGCGCCCGTTGGTGCCTCGTTGTGGATTTTAAATTTAAATTTAGATCGTGTCAGTGCGGCGATAACACTACCACTACCTATTTCTGTCATCTAGTGTAGCATTGCAATGTTCTGGGAGCACTCCAAACATAGAACCTTTTGTAGTTCCATTTCAGAGGCACTGTCGAGCGCTGCTGTAGTCGAGTTTCAAGTGTTTAACAGTGCTGTAGTCGAGTTTCAAGTGTTTAATAAGGAAGGCAATCTTATCAGAGGCGTTCCAAATTAGTTCTCAAGAGTAGTAGTAAGGTCCCTTACCTGTGACCGACGTCAGGTAAATCTCTAATCATACCTGCGGTTGATTACAAGTTTCCGTTGGCGGCAGTGCCCACCTACCATCGAATCAAATTTAGGTAAAAGACGTAAAGACGAAATAATTTTCTTTTAAGCGTTTTGTGTATGTGAATGGACATTTTCTTTCTGGTGGATCTTATCTTTTTTCTTTTGAGTACAGATTTCACACAAATATCTAACACAGAAATAAACGACGAAACGGATTTGCCGAAATAAAATAATTCGCAAAACATTATCCATTAATATTTACCTGAAAACAAGTTAAGCCGTTCACGGTATAAGCAATATTTACTGCGGCTTACCGTCCGCGATCCACTAATAAACTCGTTACGAGAATAAAACCGCAAAAGTGCACAAACGTACAAAACACAAGCGTTCAATGATGCTTTAAAGTCTCGTGACGCTTCGCGGTTTCATGTCCACTGAGTCATTTAATATATAGTTTGTCTCAATATTAATAATATGTATAAGTTTTACTGGAAACATAGATGTTTTTCTACCTTTTTAACCTCATTATAAATATATTTCATTGTCTTAATGTAGACTGTTTGTTATTCAAAATAATTGCCATTATTTGAATTATTGCGCATTTTAGCACGATGCAAATTTTAGGTATTAATTATATTCGTACATGCGAATTGTGGATATTATCAAAACAATTTTCATGTGGCTTTTACACAAAACTCATATACAGCTTATACATACATATTTGGCAAGAGAATCTCCCACGAGGTAGGTGATAATGCCTTAGGAACGTGCTTCGAACGTCACTGTTCGAAATGCGTGTTCAGGAAATCAGTGGCCCCATCTATTAATGAGTTGCGGTAAGTCGCTATTCGTATTTTAAATGAGGTCAATTGGGTTCAAGCATAAAAATTAAAAATCTTACACGGAAACCGCCGGAACTGATTTGTGTATTTTTATATATGTAGCAAAATAAAATAAAGTTCCGTTCGCAAGCAGAACCTAATATGTTTTGGTATGTCATTTACCGCGAACTCATAGTAGGAAATAAACAACCATTCTGGGGGCGCTTGCCGCGTTGACATGTTATTAAATAGTTTTCTCAACACACAATAAAAATATTTGCGGTATCATGCCCGCTCCAACGCTACCTTTCTTTGAATTGTTTTGTATGAAATTTTTATATGTATTTGGTAATATAGTTGTGCTCTTCAGCAACCTGCATGGCGAAACGTTTACCATACCGTAGTACTCGTCGTCGTAATACTCGTAAGACAGTTTTGTCATTGTGATTACGCGAAATATGTGTATATACTAAACCAGCATATATTCAAATTATTTTTTACGTTTTTGTGGCAAAGAATTCGCTTCTATATTTTGTCATTTTTAAAGTGAAAACTTCTTTAACCGCGTTGAGCACTTTTCAATAGGGGAAAAGTTACGGGTTCGCGACACCGACATGATTGGCGATTTTTAGTAGGGAGTTAAGATGCGAGCGTCACGAATCCATAACTCTACCAGTCATGGATTCGCATACAAGTAATCTTTCTTTCCACAGTCAAAGAATAGGGCGTCGAAGGAAAATAAATTCTCCTCCTTCTCTTTTTGCGTAGACCATGTCCTCTTTTAATTCCCATAAAC
>DWTU01002663.1:0-11206 GCA_018251515.1 Cecropterus confusis | reverse complement strand
ACGCATCTGTGGCTAACCTTAGGTGAGACTTTGATCTTACCTACGGTTGATTACAGATGTCCATGGGCGGCAGTAGCTACTTACCATCAGATGGGCTGTATACTCGTTTGCTACTTCCATTGGTGACAAACAGTTTAGGACTTGCATTTTATTGTTAACTAGCTTATCCTCCCGGTTCCGCCCGCTTCGATGATAAATAAACAAATGATCATATTTACCCCGGTAATGAGTATGCTCTGTTCATCTAGATCATAATCTGTGTGCCAAATTTCATCGAAATCCGACCAGTAGTTATTGAGTGAAAGAGTAACATACACTCAAACCTCCTCTTCATATGTATAATATTAATAAGATTTCTATTATATTTATCCGTGTCTACTAAATTTTCTTACAGTGTAATCCAGTGTTTAACTTGTAAGCGTTAAGAACTAGAGAAGTGATAGCCTAATGGTTGAAACTCAGCTTCTCAATCGAGGGTCCGAGGTTCGAATCCCCGGCACGTACCACTGATTTTTCTAAAATTATGTGCGTATTACAAATTAACTATCACTGCTCCACGACGAAGGAAAACATCGTGAGGAAACCTGCACACTTAAGAATTCCCCCAAAAAAAGGAGTTCTTAAAAGTGTGTGAAGTCTACCAATTTGTATCTCGTTAACGCGGTGGACTATGGCCTAAAACTCTCACTTCGAGAGAAGGCCCGTGCCTAGCACTAGGACTATAATGGGTTGATGATGATGATGAAAGCGTTAAGAACTATTAAAGTTAACTTAGCTAAAAATTATGAATTTATTTTGCACACCCTAACCGAGATGGTTCGTGACAAGGGGAGCAGGATGCAAAAACTAGCGACAGATAGAAATTAAAATAAACATGGCGGAAGTAGCGAGAAAGTCCCAGATCGTGGTCGTGCGGGGAAATTTAGACAAGCGATAACCATCGCTGTTTACATAGCGAGATTTTAGGTTATCACAATTATTGTGCTGTTGAAATATTCATTCCAGAGTAGGGTTACCAGCTTTGACAAAGACTAGGACGTTCTGTTTAAAGTTATCGTATAGCTGTTATTGCGGACTTTGAGCGCGGCGACCGAATCAAGAAATTCTGTAACGAAAATAAAATCTAACTCCCCCTAATCCGCCTACCATGTAGCTCAGCCGAGCGTTCGCTTAACGTATATGGTACGACTGTACGAAGCTATAAATATAATAAACATATAGGTTCAATGATAAAAAATTCTGAATAGCCTACATGTATTGTAAGATAATAAAAATATTTTAAACGAGTTTTTCTTATGGGTCACCACGTTCAAAAAGTGTAACTTGAATTAATATCAAACAAAAAAAAATCATAAATAAATAATTATAATTGCATTAGTTGATAAAAAAATGCTATGCAATAGTTTTACCGCGGCAGTCCCTGAGTGTTTTCTTATATAACATGGAAGTAACAAAAGAAGATGCAGTCCGCCTGATAATAAGTGGCCACTGCCGCCCATACCTGTATTCAACTCCACTTAAGATCAGTTTTACCTTAGCCACGGATATACCATGGATGTGCCACGGATGTACCCCTGACGACTAAGTTGGATAAATAATAACAATACTGTTTCTAAGCATTGATCAGTCCCGTTAATGAACCGTTAAATATCCTATTTAATGATACAACAATATGGTTTCTAATCTATGGAACAAGCGCAGAAAGGAATGATGGCCGAAAATTCGGCATGAGAATCCTTTCGGAGGACTACGGTTTATTTCGCTTTCGTGTCTGCAGTAAAAATTAGGTACATGTTTTTTATCAGAATTATGTAGTAATCGAGCATTCAGTCCACCTGACGGTAAGTAATTACTGCCGCCCTTGGACATCTGTAAGCAACTTCTTATAGCACAGAGGTTCTATCTGAAGTCGATCACAGATGTGTTGTCACTCCCGAGGACTAATATCGTCGCCTCATATATAAGCGAACCGGTAATAACACCCATCCAGCGAAACGTAAGAGTTTCACGCCAGAAATAGGGTTGTGAATAGAAAGACATACAAACCGCTACACCAATCGTTTAAAAGCTTTGTTCTCATTTGTAGGTCTAAAATAGTCGATGGATATGCATAAATGTGAACGTAATAATTTTGAACGACTTTTTTATGTTAATTTGAGTTATTTTCACGATTTAATAGTTTTTCGTCAAATACATGTACAAAAATACAATGGAGTATGTCGCGCTATTTTATCATTACCCAAATTTCGATTGAGAATTTCCCGTAAATCCAAGCTTCAAGGTTGGCTAGCCCATTGTAAACGGTAGGCCGGTCACGCTTCTCAGTTCTTGGCAGTGAGCGAAGCTGATAAGCAGCCCGTAATAGATTAAACTGTGACTGAAATGCTCGGACTTGCTCTTGCTAATTTTACGGTTAAATGTTGTTGTCATTGTTTATAAATAGTTGTGTATTAGTCATTTAGTTTTTTCTGCGCAGAATAATCTTGGACAGAGCTGAAGCCATTTTCTGTGCTTTCCAAATATATTAAAAATTATATCGCTATTAATATTTTTTCAAGGATTGAGAATTTGTATACGCGTACTAAATAATGTAAACAATATTAAGCCTCTGTCTGTTCATTCTGTCTTTCTATCCAGATTTAAATAAACATGAGTATTAAAAAAATGAATGCATATACTCTATGTAATAAATTCTGACGGTTTTAAAAAACAGTGACAGGTAGTGGTGTAAATTTTAATATCTCTCCGGTTAGGTTTTCTGAAACACAGAATACGTATCTTTCGCTAACTTAAATAATTATGTTAGTTAATTATTTGCACTATATATAAAATAAAGGAATTTTATACGCCTATAACTTTAAATAAAACATTTCCAAGGTGTGAAGTTATGCAATCAGCAATCGATCGGCAAGGTAGACCAAGTTAGGTTAAGTCTTAAGCCTCATTCTGAAAACAGATCCAGTAAGCAAAGGGTCAGTAAGGGGTAAAAATACAACGAACAGAAGGTCAAAAATTATAAGACAAGTACATAAGCATATTCCCATAAAGTAGCTCAGAAAACGTTTCGAGCGGTTGCGTTTGGACGAAATCGCAAAATGCTACGGTATTGTTATTAAATTAACACAGAACAATTTAAGCAACGGTGCCCATAAAATACAGTTAGAGGTAATTTGACTAGTGCCCTACCTGTCGGTCACCTTACCATGCCCATCTACTGTATTGTAATATTTCAAAAGCTACAAGATTACGTACGGTTTTTCTCAAAAACGCGTTCATTTTTTTTTTGCTTTTACATGTTTTGGTCGTGTTACGTGATTTTAAATGAAATAAATGTAAAACTGTTTTAAATAATTGTACTATAGCCATATAACGCCATAGAACGCTATGTGTTATAAAGATAAATAAATATGCATAGCATGCATGAGATGCATAAATATATCCTGCAATGTCTCGGACACATTGGTGCTCCTGAAGTGTAAAATGTTTATAAGCGATAAAGTTTCCATCACGCCCGTCGACTAATCGCTTATTTATTAGGCGCAATGTACAAAATTAGTAATTATTGACTTAGTAATTGTTTTTACATTAATATAGTAGGTCTTAGTATAATCATAAAAAGTAGTAAAGATGCCAATGAGACCAAAGTTTTGACATTTATCAGAGGCGCAATATATAAAGTAGAACTTTAGGATTTTCATTATCTATGTCTGGGGGTCATCGTTGATAAATAACTATGTTTTCTGTTTGGCTAGAAAAGTCTTAGTAATTTAAATAATTATGTCTACAAAATTGGGCCAAAATACATACAGCCGAATTTAGAAATTCCTTTTCGACATAATTTAAAAATTATTTTAAAACATGTCAAAAAAAGCATCAATTGATATTTAAGCATCGTTAATTTCTTTCCTTCAGACTGATTGCTACTCAGCCTCAATCCCATTTACATAGATATCAAAAAGACATTACGACCATTACTGTCCACAGCACGATTGGACTAGCGTGCAATTACACAATTGGAGCGTGCATTCAATTGGTAGGTGATCTACATTCACGCGAATTAAGATATCCATGTCATAGCTATGATTAGTAGGATGTCATTGGGTAATACCCATTATATGAATTATGGGATGATTACACGCTGATGGGATAGGGTAATTTGTAGATCATGTAGGTGTATGAGCTTCTGATGTCTGTGATGGGAAATACTGAAGTTAATTTGCAATGCATAATCAATATTATTGGTAAAATTAACCTACATAGTTGTAGAAACTTTTAAAAGGTGGGTCGAGCTATATAATTGTATAGGAAGAAGTGTTTGGGAATTCCCAACAATTTCAAAGTCCCGGGACACGAAACAGCCTACAATCAAAGTCTCGCGAATTCCCGTGACTTCGAGTCTCTTAAGATTTTTTTGTCTTTTTATGTTTTTATTTTAAGAAAGCCACTAAAGCCTTTTTAAGAATGTTAATTGAGTAATTTTCTGGTAAAAACTATTAAAAAAGGTTATTCTTTGTAAAATTAAACAAAAACTAACATTTATTAAACAGGAAATTTAATATTAATAACTGTAACATTAATTTAATTTTCAGTCTCAATAATTGCTTTTTTTCTTTCAATCACGCACAGATTATAAAGCAGTTGAATCTTATAAATATAAAACGAATATAGATAAAAAACATAGACACTAATTCTTAATAACTTTCCTATTTTGTAGTAATTCTAGTATTTAATCATTGGCCATAATCACAACATTGTTAATTCTCACAATCATAGATTTATTCCATAATTAAATAATCGAAATATAACTAATAAAACAGACTTATAAATCACTCTGTTAAAGAATCAAGTAAAACATTAATTATGCTTCTATGCGATTTAATAAAAAAGGTTTTTAAAATAATCAGAGCGTCATCAGCTTTGTCCGAGAATCTGTTACTGATTATTTATAATAATGCCTTTGGACAAGGAGTATAATCACTTGTTTTTAACAGATGTCGGTTTAAGTGTGTTTAAGGCTTTATACAGTAGTTTCTGAACGTTGTCCTTTTGTATTTTTGCCCTTGTTTTATTTTTCCAGAATCTCTTAAATTATTTCAAAGTAAAAATGATTAAATGTAATCATAAATCATAAATCGAAATTGTCAAAATTGTAATGACAATTTTGACAATTTCGTCTCGTCTCGATTCTCAACTCGAAAGTCCCGAGACTCGAGACAGCTAAAATTACGGAAAGTCCCGGGACTTCAAGACACGAGAGGTCCCGGAAGCCAAACCCTAGTAACAATCATCGTAGCCTAAATGTAGGCTTTTTTAATATTATACATAATGTTATAAAATATAACAAGATGTAAAACTAAAGCATTGGATGACTACAAAATGAATGATTCGGAAATATGAGGATACTGTAAAACTACAAATTTTAACGACAGATCGTTAAATTACTACCAACTGACGACAATTATGTGTCATTGTTTCTAATGCTACTTGTGATGTATGTTTTGGCAGATTACCAGATTCATCACGAGATTACATCTGATTGAGTTCCCTTGTTTATACATAATCGTTTCATGTTGTTTGTACCTATTCCTATAAATCATGCGATTTCAATGTGCTAATGCGGTAACGCAAACATATACCAGATCTTCAGAAAAATGCAAACATCTTGTTTGGTTGTTTGGGAGTCTACGAAAATATCGGACGATAAACAGGGTTTCAAGAATCCTAATGGATAACCGAAAAACATAAACTAAGCATGTAAATATGTCTGGTATGATTTACTAGTACTGATCTCTATCAGTACTAGAAAATCATACCAGACATATTTATATGCTCGTTCAATATTACTCTGTAGTTTAAATGAATGTTTAAAATGAAAACATTAACAATCGATGAAATAATGAACGTTGAAGCCCATTGTTCTTAGGAAGAACGTAATGTTTTCTACGGTAATAGGTTAAAATTAATAATAATCATGACTGAAAGATAAGATACTTTTTTAAATTACATTCATGAATAACCTCAGTATGAAATACATTACACAACATCAATCATATTTACATTTTGCGATTGAATGTTTAGATAAAGCTAACATTAAATTTGTATGGTTGTGAGCTTATGCGATGATGTCATAGTTACTACAGTTGATAAAATATATATGTCATAGTATAACAGCCAACATTTTGCTTTAAAAATATATAAGTACACAAAGGCAAAATGTAGGTCATAAATATCAAAATAAATAGCTACTTTAGTCATAAGATATGGTGTATAAAAAAATATAATGATTTCGCTTCGTCCCGTGACATGTCTGGATGGTTTGCCAAAAATTTAAAAAACGTTCACAAGTAAAGACATACCAGCTTCCCATGCATGAAGTCTTTGTTCACGTATGTTATTTTGGTCTGTCGCTAAGCTCTTGTGGGTGTAATCGTAAAATTTCTCTCCTACACTTACACTTCTTACGTTTTAGAGGAATGTTTATTTAAATGTATGTCTCAGAAGTCTCACTAGTGTAGCGTGTTCCATGTCAAACCGCTGGAATCTAAACGTTCCAAGTACTCACATCTTTGCGATGTGCTTTTACGATCTAATTTTATTATCCACAGTCCACACCAATTGTTTGCCCATTTTCATGGCAATAAAATTTGCTACATTTAATGTTTTTTTTTTTGTTCAAGGGAAAAACCTTCAAAAATTACCCGACGCCGTGGAAGCAATGATTGGGTGATGTATCGTGAGATATATTTTTACATATACAATCAAACATATGTGGCTTATATTGAAAGTAAATAAAAACAAAATAGATATTTATTTTCGACAAATATTTCAAAGTGCAAAATGGCATTAGCATCATTCATATCATCTGTAATGTTTAAAATAACTGAACGCATGCGTTCACTGGAAACACAATCCTAGAGATCGTAAATCAACTTGGAGTACACAAACGGAGTAGTGCATAAACATTACTAAGACTTTCATTACAACAAGATTATCTTTTTTGTGATTATGAGATTTAAAGCTTTGTGAATACTATTGCGCTAAACGAATTTGAATTCGATCATGTTATTAGAGGTTTTATTCAAACAGTGGTTTATCACCCACATGGCTCACATAATTAAGATCGCGAAAGAAATAAAGATTTTGGCATGCTTCGGCTTCGTATGAAGAGTAAAAACATGGCTCTATCCGCTATCCTACCAAGTTTCCGCTATCCGGGCTGCATCTCATGAACCGTGATAGCTAGACAGTTGAAAGTTTCACAGATGATGTGTTTCTGTTGCCGCTATAACAACAGCAGAACAGAATAAAATAAATATTTAATGGGGGCTCCTATACAACAAACGTAGTTTTTGCGGTTTTTTTATAGATAATGGCACAAAACCCTACGTGCGCGAGTCAGACTCGCACTTGGCTGGGTGTTTCTTTCAAATTTTCCTCACAGTTCAAGTATTTACATATCCGCTAAGCAATGCATAAATTTTCCCGTCTCAACACTACTTTCTACTACTTCAAATTTATTGTAAATTTTTTTTCTAATCCACATGTACTCGTAGTATAACAGATTTTAGTTTAAAAAATAATTCAACACGCAACCACTAGCGTTTAAAAAGAAATATATCTTCCATAACTTATACGTGATACCCTTATATATTATACGACGGTCTACATATAATTACGCTAGGCAGACCCAAGTAGATACCTACTTGGGTTTTAAAGAACTAAAAGAATGTGTGGAGGAACATGGATTGTAATATATAATTATAAAATTACCATGGTGTTTTTATAATAAACTTTGCAGATTTTTTTGTATTATAAAATTAGGAATAGAGCATGTTATTCACCTGATGGTAAATGACCACTGTCGTCCATGTATATCTCGGTACGGCTAATCTTATGCATGCAAGATTCTAATCTCTTAAATCGCCTAAGATGCCCTAGACAAGTATGTATGTGTCGCTTACCCCGGAAAATTAGCCGTCAAATCAAAGCACAACATCGCTTACTACGTTATTGATCACAAAATAGATGGAGATGTTGTCTGCGGAGTCCAACAAGTTGTTCTACCACCAATAAAATAAGACCATAATATTACATAGTAATATGTAAATAAAACCATAATGTATAGTTAATAAGACCATAATATTACTACTAAAATAGATAAGAAGAAATCACTAGAATTCATATTTACGTATTATTTGGCCTTATACAATAGTGGGTCCTCTACGAAATTATCATAATTTACACAAAAATATTTTCTTTACTTTATTTTCGTTTTACAATGAAAAAAAATAAGAACATGTTATTTGTTCAGACAATTCAATTCAAAATTATTTTAGCTCAGGTATTTTCTAGAAGTTATCTTTAGTTTTGTTTTATTAATCGGTCAATGGTATTTAGTGGACAACAAGTCTTAATGATACAATCCTAATGGTGTGCCTTTGCCAACTATCACAGCGTCATAACGTAATCCGTTGGGAATCTTATGCGCTGATTTCTTTCAATAGTCAATGTTAAGCATCTTTTTAGGTTTAACTTATTCTATAACTGCAGTATACTGTTTGAAGTCATCTAGTTTAAGATCGGATAGAAATATAGGATGTCATGCCTGATTGACAGATGTTATTTTCATCATTTATCGTTTTTTTACTGTTGCTGCTTTCATATATTTTTTTAAGTTTAATAAAATATAATTTACACGTCTTTTTGCTGCTATAACATATTTGCATTTATATTACAGATAAATTTTCTTAGTTCAAATATCTTCGTCAACACATTCGATTTTTATAGTGTCAGCATATTCGAATTGATTCGATTCACTTACTTTGATAGGTTCAGATTGATCGCTGAGGTTTATTGGCGGACGGATAGGTGCCACCCCAATGCAACAGTCGCAACACGCCATATTCGCAAACAATTATCACAACATAAAATGCACAGTTAATCTCAAATCAGTTAAAACTATCAACACAATTCGTCCATTGCGCAATCGGAACTGTCATTCGCATTTGATATCACTTGCGTAACGTTGTAAATATGAAGTTCATATAAATCGCGAAACACCAGAGCTTCCCGAAGTAAACGTTCCGGAATTTGATGATTACCGAAATTTGTCAGAGTCCTGTCACTTTCGCTAGAGAGTTCTGGGTACTGACATGGGAGTAGCGAGCAGGGCAGCTATTGGTACAATGAGTTAAAAATACCGCTCGAAGATGCGCTCTGCCAACTTTGAAGCGACTGAGCGGTTTAGGACAACTTGAACTTTGATACCACGGTATAAAGAGGATCCCTTACGACGATTATCGTACCCACTTCACAATTATATAGATATAAATACGTGTACAATATAGCCAATGTATATATCGCGCTCATATTATATGTGCATTCCGATCATTGACCTTTAGGTTGACATTCAGAAACCAGAGAACTAGAATTAACTTACATTATTAACATTTTTATTCGTGTCAATATAATACTTGTCATGAAATTAAATATTTGATATTTTACTACAATTGTGATGTAGGAAACATTAACATTATCCATTCACGAACAAATAAAAATCATATTTCTTACAATCTGTCGCTACCCGAATTTGGTTTTACGATTTTATATTACTCACGTTTTATCATTATTGAAACGTTATCAATCCTTCACTTTATATAGAAATACTGTATAACCAAGAAGTTTTTATCGGTCATGAACTATCAATAACGTAATGTATGACAAACGTTATTTTACGTATATTTACGATGTTCTATTGTAGATAAACTGAAGATATTATAATTAATTATCAGGATTTGAAATTCGCTCTGCTGGAGTTTGTGATGAAGTGAAAAATATATATTATTTTTATTATGTATAAGATATTTCTTATTCTTGCAAACGAGCAAGAAGTTCACCTGATTTTGTCGAGACGATGTGTTATCAAATTTTAAATCTAAATACATCATGAAAAGAAGGTGATAGAACTCTTTGTGGTTCGCCTCCGGAAGCACCACCGCCACTCCTATTTCTGCCTAATAACGGCAGTGTTATGCACTGTTATGAGCTGGTCTGAAGGGTGTGGTAAGGGAAACATACTTTTCCGTGGCAATCCATTTTGAGTCCTCGAGGTAGCAACGCGTCTGTGGCTAACCTTAGGTGTGTCTTTGATCTTTAGGTTGATTACAAATGTCCATGGGCGGCAGTAGCCACTTAGCATCAGGTGGGCTTCATGCTCGTTTGCTACATATATACAATAAAAAAGAGAAGAAAAAAAACATACTCGAAGCACTAAGCGTTCTACCAGCTTTTGAAAGACACTCAAATGTAACAATCCACCTTAATTAGTATCTATTTACTGGAACTACCTCCTATGGCCTAATTGGATGATCATAAGACTTGTGATCATAGCATCATGTGAACTTTTTGCGTGTTTTTTTTGTTATTATTAAAACATGCTTACCGGTTCTAACAGGCTCTGTTCATGTAACGTAACGAGAGGCTTCTCTGGTTTAGGTCGCGTGCTCAGGTAGAACGCGGAGGCAGCGGCCACGCCGGTCAACGCCAGCGCGCCCGCCGATCCTCCTACCATCCACAGGTACTGGTCGATCTCGCTCACTGGAACAACGTAAACCACTTATCAAAGAACTATCACCTAAACGACATAAAGCTGCCTATCCAGCTTGCATTCCAATCACCCTCTCCTTCTATTTATCCTATATTAGCTTTTTATCAAAGCAATTACGTGATGGATACCATAAATGTTAATCTGTTTAAAGATAGAATTGTTAGTTAGATCTGTAAAATCATCGATAAATTAGAGTTCTCTTCTAATGCGGAATGATGAAAAATTCGAAACAAATATTATTGTGCTTATTTTTAGTGGGATATTTTTACTGCAACTCTGAAATCACGTGATATTTTCAACACTTTCTGAGACATCATAGCTATAAATACTAGTATAAAAATAATTACAAAGTAAAACTCTATCAAAGTATGTACACACATCGCGTCATATTTAATTCATTTAACAACAGCATCAATAAACTGCTAGCGACAATTATTCACAATTTATTTTAAATCTAAGTTTATTTTTTTCCGTCAACCCATTACTGTTCCACTGCTGGACACGGGTCGTCTCTCAGATTGAGTCAGGCCATAGTCCACCGCGCTGGCCAAGTGCGAATTGGTAGACTTCACACACCTTTGAGAACTTTTTTAAAGAACT
>DWTU01002662.1:0-11207 GCA_018251515.1 Cecropterus confusis | reverse complement strand
AGCACTTATTTATAGCGGAAAACGTACACAAATCGATAACAACCCGGCTACGTGCAATTACAACGGCGCAACTGCGCTCCGCGGCACCGACTTTCCACTGCCACCGACGCCAACGAAGCCACAGGGGCAAAACAATATCTACATGACATATCATATCCCGCCTTTTCTCAGCTGCGTTCAGAAATCGAAATTGCCCGTGTGCTTGCTTCTTTTTTAACTTCATAAGAAATGAAAAAAATGTTATTATTATTTCCACAATGAATCATAGCGATTGGATGTCGCATGTGAAATTTGACATAATCGTCCCTCAGAGCAGCGAGGTAGAGTTCGGTTTGCGGTGTACCGGGGGAAACGGGGACGGTCGGCGGCATTCGTCACCGACGTAGAAAATGGCGATTAAATACCAACAATTACATCGCGCGAATCGAAGTAAACGTTCCACGATAATCTAGTAATTTTAGTATAAGCACGAGACTACGAGATTCAACTGATGTATCCATCCAGCCTACTTATCTATCTAGCCAATTCAGATAACGACTGCCATGGACGGTTTTAATGAGAAAAAATCAAATAAGGATACATACCGACAGATTCACCGCTCGACGAGGTTGAAATCTTCAATACTGAGTGGATAATGATTCGTGTAACTAAAAAAACTGTTATGAGACAAGAATTGGTGATAATAACGCGTCACGATACGCTCCGAGCGAGCACATTCGTGCGCCTCCAAATAGCGCAACGGCGCAACTTTTTCGAGCGCGGCGTCAACACGGTCAGGTGGGCGAGGTTGCGACACTGCCATAATGACGTCTCTGTCTCGCGCCGCCGTCTCTGTCTAGCAGAGCGCAGTCTCTTTCGCACGCGCGTGAACGCCAGGCCGAGGCGAGGGGGACGCGAGCGAAGCCCTCCGCGCACGAACGTCGCGCACTGAGCTGCGCGGCAGACTGACTGCTCGCAGCTAGCGCCACTCCGACCACCGGGGGCTGCGGTCGAACGATCGCCGAGCCCGGAGTCCCGCGGCGGAGCGGCAACGCCGCGCGAATAGCACACGGCGAAACGGACGTGATATGAAATGCCACGACCGACGAATTTTTACGAAGGTGGTGGACCAAAACAAATCTCCTTTCTCTAAAATTATACAACAGATTCGAACACACAGTCGAGTTTCGAAGCACGACCGGGTGCTCCGTGGCTACTTCACGGCGAATGTTTATATTTACTCGTGTAGGTAAATAATATGATGGTGACCTAATTTTATCAACGATCGGTATAAATGAATGACATGAGACTGCGGTACGTTCACTCGCTTCCATTTTTAAAAGTTGGCGTTAGTTTTTTCAGCATTTTGCGGCGTGAAATGACACTCGTATAATAAATTAATTGTAAAGAATCGGTGTCAAGAGTGGCAGCGCGTTGCGAGCAAGCGCGTTAATTATTTGGAGGACACGTTGCCTTGACGACAAAGCGCAGAAAGTTGTTTGCAAGGGGAATATTAAGATCATCGTGGCAGAGAATAAAAAGAGCGACACGGAATATTGCCAACAAAGGAACTGTTTTATAACGTATCCGAGCTTGTAGAATATTTCAAATCGATTTGTTACGTTTGTGGACAGTTAATTGATTATTCGACTTCCGTATAGCAGGTGGATTCTTAGAAATATTTTTCAAATCGATATTCGGCAATAACTTTAATATTGTTATTTATTTCATCAAGATTACCTAAGATGGCATTTATTTGTAAGACTACTTAAGTCAATTCCAGTCTCGTTTTACGAAAGTTTACGATATGTAATTGTACTATACAACTTTGTTCTGAAATGTACGAAATATTTACAAGAGACTACATAATTTCTACAAAAAACTTCCAAGTTAAGTAGTCTCTCAACCAGGATTGAGGACAAAGGTAAATTAATAAACAAAATGGTGAAAGAATCTAAGCTTAATTATAATTTCTTACACGTCACGGTGGTAATGATGACAAGGCAAAATATCAAAGGTAAAATTATTCAGGCTACCTTCCTCAACTGTAAAGAATTTCAGCTCAGTATACTAAGAATTTTTAATTGTAATAACTTTGCATAAAGCAGATGGTTTTAATGAAATAAACGCTAAATGTCTCAAGACAGGGACTATATATACATATAAATTAAAAAAAAAGTGAAATGTCTGTTTGTAATATTAATTACAGTTTTACCAATTATTATAATTATTACAGTTTTACCAATAACTTTTTACCAAATGCATATGGAAGAATATACGATAACAAAACATTACTAAAATGTTTGTCTGTCTGTTTATATTGTGTAATCTCAAACTACTGGACCGATTTTGACGGGACTTTCACTGTTGGATAGCTGATGTCATAAGGCGTACTTAGGCGAATTCTATTTTAGAAAATGTAAGTAGGGTTCCGCACGATAAAATTAAACCTAAGAAACCGCGCATGCTCTACGTGCATGCATATGTAGTTACATAGTCATAGCTATGTCAAGTTCCATTTTTTAAACGCGGGTATAACCGTGGGGCTCAGCTAGTATGAAATAAATGCTTTTAATTCAGCACTCTCGGTTTAATTCGATGTTAAACACATAAGAGAGACGTTCTTAAAAAAAATCAATCATTAATCATTTTCAATTTTTCAAACATTTTGTTGCATATAATTATATGCAATTTACAAACACTGTACTTTCATTTATATTATATGTTTACATTGTCGAATCTACCAGGGTCATAACCTCAAATGATATCTACTAATTAATTTATGCAGATTACAAATGTATCTATTTTTAAAATTAGCATAAAATAGACAGCGGATTACGACCAATAAAAGTCAAAGCACTACTTGGTGCTTTGACTTGTAAATATCGTAACACAGAAATATTTAAAATGCATTTGCAAGTTCATGTATATTCGAATAGAAATAATGATGTTATCTAATACTATTTGAAGGTTGTAAAACCGTGCGTGGCACTACTCCGGAGGAGGCACCAGCATCCGAACCTTCCTGCATTATAAAAACAATGTTAAGCGCTGCTGTGTTCTGGGTATACCCTGGGTTTGATTACAGATGTCCATGGGCGGCAGGGACCGCTTCTCATTAGGTAAACTGCATGCTGGTTTGTTACTCTTTATATTCCAATAAGGATTTATGGGAATTAAACTAAAATAAATATCAATAAATACGGACACTTAAATATGAGAGTAGTAAAAAAGCTTACAGCTTTTAAATTGAGGTTTTTTTTTACCAGATTAAAGTAGCAAACCACCACACAGGCAGTCTGATGGTAATTGATTACTGCTGTCCATGGGCGTAACTTCATATAGAACTGAAGGCAGTCACAGATGCGTTGCTACTCCAGAGGACCAAAATGGTCGCCTCATATATAAGTTAGCCGATGAGTTACGGGTATTCTTGAATAAAAATTCGAGGACTATTACAGATGTATTGATTCAGAGGACCAAGTTAGAATGCCTTTTATTAGTATTTAAATATGTATGTTACATTATAGAAAAATCTATTAGTTACTAGGTATTTAGTTTTTCTAGTTTCGCCTAAATTTACTTCACTTCCCTGTTATCTACCTGAAATTAATGATTTGCTACAACTATGGAAGGATGACTCGTCCAGACTCTAAATTGTAATGGATGATTCTTCATTACGTGGGTTCTGCGAGCGTTGACTTTATTTACAAAATATTAATAATTCTATAATATTTGTTTAATTGATCCGCATCGCAGACAAAACCATGTTATTAACTCAGGATGGGGGAAACTAAAGAAGAAAAACAATCAACATGATATATTTTATTTGAAAACCTATTATAAAGATATTCAAATCAATGTGTGAGACAATGAAGCTAGCCTAAGTATCGAATATTAGCCAAAAACTGTGATATACTATTAAATAAAAATAAAAACAAGACTAGTTCACAAAAAAGCTGTAATTTGCTCGGAATCTATTTTTTTTATTTATAAACGGTATTCTCTAAATTCATGATATTTTAATCTTCAATTCAAAGCTAATGACTGCTTTGCATTAAAAAACAAATCTTATTAATTCAGAATAAATTAACTAGCTGCCTCTGATGTTATATAATAAAATTTTGGATATTTACAATGTGGTTCTAAACACTACAATATACATGTTGTGAGATGAATCAAATGTTTCAGTGATGACTCCAATCTAGAAAAAGGAACTTTTCAGTTATTAGTATTGAACAAAAACAAAATGTACTAACAATATAATTTACAATTACGTATCATAAATGCTTCCTAGTAAAATAAAAAAGCCAAAATCAATACAAAAGCGATTGACTACAGGCTACAACTACCCTACAAACACATAAATATTTATATAGTACAAAATAAAGTAATTTATAAACGGAACATATATTTTAAGTTATATTCTTCTGTACGTAGTCAATGAAGTAAGATAATCGGTTACCAAACTTTCTTTGGCAACGATTGACTAGCCTTTTTCTGGTCTAACCATTATTGTACCACTACTGGGTCTCCACTCATGAGAGGTGTTCAGGCCATATTTCATCGCGCTGGCCAAGTGCAGATTTGTAAACTTCACACACCTTTGAGAACTTATTTTTTTATATAACTCAGGTGTAAAGATTTTCTCACGATGTTTTTCTTCACCGTAGTGATAATTAATGTCTAATACGCACATCATTTTAGAAAAGTCAGTGGTGCGTGCCTGGGATTCCAATCTCAAACCTTTGGCTGAAAGTCCGAGTTTTAATCATTAAGCTATCACTGCTCATAAGTAAAAATATCCTCAATTTTCCAATAGTGATCGTAGTCTAAGCTTCTACTATCAGGCGAATATTAGTATTATTCTTTATGTTCTCATAATAGTCTAAAAAATGACATTGCCGAGTTGAATTAGGTAAACAACCACTTAATTAAATCATCTCCACAAAGACGCTCAAGAGCATAAGATTATATTTTTATCTCATTTATCATTTCATGACCTTACTGCACTTTAAAAGAAATACATAAAAGAATGTGTGTTAAAAATGATTTCGTTATATTGGGAATATATTTAGACTTCTTACTTTATATCAAGATCGTTATAATAAATTAGCGATTACTTTCTTGCCAAAAAAAATTCTTCGTGATTTTTAGGTTTCAAATTCATTCTTTTCATAAACTCTCATTTGTTTTAGCAGTACAGAGAGCGATAAAATAACATAAGCAATTGTAATATTCAGGCTAAATTCAGCATAATTTTTTTTACATCATGTTTCACCACTGATTGATCGTAAAAAAATCTAGTTTTTATGGGACTCTTTTTATATTTTTTACCTTGGGTGTTCAAAACTTCATCATAAATTATTGTGGGAACGATGCTACCGTTAAAAAAACTTTGTATAGATCCGTAAATCAAAATTAGACGCTCATGGGATTAAAACTACTAGTTCCATACGTTGATATGAAATGTAGGCAGAGTTACACAATAATTACATTAAATAATTATGTATGTTACACAAGTAGTGTAAAGCGAGTAGACATTATGCCCATTTCGAAATACGTAGATGATAAATTTACACATTATTCTTCCTTATCACCTGAATAATTCAGTGGCAGTGAAATAAAATTCACCCAATTGTATACCTTTAAAATTCTTCTCATATACTTTACACACTAAATTTCACTTCTAGGTATGGATAGTCTAAGCATAGAGATGTTGTAAGTTCTTTTAAACAGAACCATTAAATTAAACATATTTTTAATCTTCTTCGGAATTCGGAATCTATAAAGGCCACATCTCATATACGATAGGTTTCATAGACTTATTCCATTAATAATTGGTTAAAGGTGTCTCTGAATGCGTAATTGAGTGGTAGCTAGCTACTTCGAAAGCACTGCAGTCTATTAAAAATGTAAAGAGCAATCAATTCTAACTAGGTCTCCAGAACCAGTTGTATGCATACCATATGCAGAGTTCAAGCAGTAACTGCATACATTATTAATAATGCAGAAAATTTCTCCACGAGGACAATGATAACATGATAGCAACTTTACTTTATAACAGAGCTTATAATCTATACTAATATATAAATGAGATTGTGTGCGTCTGTTCGTTACTCAATCGCGCAAGAACCGCTGGTCCGATTTACATGAAATTTTGCATGGATATAGCTCATTTACCTGGTTGTCTACACTACTACTTTTAATTTCTATACTTGGCACTGTTTAAAGATGGCGACTATTTTTATGTCCCGTAGCGAAGCACGAGTAAATTAGCAAGTAAAAAATAAAAAAGCTAAGACTATATTAATTTTGTAACACTACTGTCCATTTTCTTGTTTTCGTTTGTTGTCGTTCGTGTCTATGTACTTGTTTTGAAATATTTTGAAAACGGTGTATATAAATTTCAAAATAAATTTATTTCTGCAATCTTTATTGTATTTATAATTGTTGCTATCTGATAACATTAATATTCTATGCAACTATGATGATAAAATATAATGTTGCAAGTCGAGTGAATCCATAGATAACACTAACTTGTTGACAATTAAATTTTGGAGTTGTATTATCAAATAAGTGGTAAATAATTCCCACTATTTTGTCCCCTTTCCTTTTAAATATTCCATGCATAGGTTGTCTGGAGGGGATCGCTGCTTAGCGATAAGACCACTAATTGCATACTACTTATCAACATTTATGTTATTGTTTATATGATTATATGATTTTTAAGAAACTACAAAACTTCGATTTCTTTTTTTTTTATTAAAAAGCATAAAACCATGCATGTAGTCCATCATATATGAAGTGACAGCTTTTACCTATGGACATCCATACTAATTAACCCCAGATAGGAATTAGAGTTCTGACCTGAGGTCAGCCACAGATGAGTTGCTACCCCTGAAACGATCTCGTATCTGATTTAAATAAGTAATAAGTGTATTTTCAAACCGGAACACATTAACGCTACATTGCTGTTATAAGGCAGAATTGGAGTGAAAATGGCATCAGATATTAACGTTTTAAAATTGTTTATTTAAGTATAAGTATTTTTGATTAAGTTAACCTTATTATTGTAATCATTTGTAGTGCCAACATGTACAGTAGGTATATAAGATACCAATAATAATACAAAGAAACAAAAATAAACGTGGCACATTTAGTTAATTAATCGCCGTTACGTAGACCGCTGTTCCAATTGCAAAACAAACGCTCACGTGTTCATAATACCTAAACTTATCCCTCATGAATATGCAATGTTTACAACTGGCCAGCGAAAAATGACGTAAACGATCTTTGTGTTCATGCTTGCCCACATGCAAACAATCCTTCATATGCGGTCCTATGGCCGTACCAGTATGTGTATAACTAATACACATCTGTATTTAACCTCAATCAAACCGGCTGTGTGCGTGGGCGTGCGCCGTGCATACTGCAAATGCTAACGAATATTTAATTACAAAACCATAACACCAATGCAACGCTCGTTTAATGCATCAAATTCTACATCCATTGTTTTGAACGAACGAATGATACAAAACGCTTTAGCCTTGAATATATTTCTTATCGGAAAGAACAAGTGACTGGGCCCGAATGCGACGTTGCCAGCTCTACACAGGTACGCTACTGCGTCTCAATTTTACAAGTGCGGCCGCCATCTTGTTACGATTTATCAGATGATTCGGATGCAATTCGCAAAGATCGCCCAAGTATCTAATTAGATGTTTTTTGCACGAACATCAAAACTACGTTTATAAAAAGGGAATATTAAAAATCGTGCCGATACGAAACCTATCCTATCCATTTTGTTACGTAACGCCTGAAAGAGAAGCCGTTGCATCCAAATTTCATTAACACATTCACGTATAAGCCAGGGATATATCGGTAGCAGATATGGATATGCAAGCGATCATAGATGTGTCTAGTTGATTACGTTTGCACCTCGCTCGACATATCCATAGCTAAGTGTCGGCGCAATATGGTTTAGGATACGTACATCGTGGTCGGGCGCCGGCTTCCGGGGCGTGCGCCCCGTGGTCCCAGGACAACCTTCGGGCCGACCCACAACCAGATACATCACAAATACGGACATTTCGACGGCAATACCACGGTATCGATCACGCACAGACGCCATTTTGAACCGACACTGAGCGCACGGTGTCGCGATGTTGCCACGTCGCTCGCTTCCAATGCGCGCTTCTATTTCTGGCTCGCTCCCCCCGCGCCGCGACACCGTTCGCTAACCACGGTACAGTCGACAAAACATTCATGAGTATGACTATAGTATCAGCCGCACCGCGGCGTCCATGCCCTATACGACTGTACAAGTACGACATCCAGTCGGCCCCGGGCGGACAAAGCGATCGACGCAACAGTGTCTAACATGATAAGATAATATATATAATACAGATGAGAGCCGAGCGTGATACATCGCACCGGCTTTCACCGGAGCGGGGCGAGGCGGTGGCGCGCAGGACATGTGCCATTGGCCACCGCAGAGATCGATAGACAAACGGCGGCGAGGACGCCGACCCACATACCATTATCCGCCTTATGGCCGCGACCGCAGAGGCCGATTCTCGCTGGCCGCCACTATAAACAAACTACCGCACCACCACAACGCCGCGCCCCGCGTACCTACACACCAACACATAGATACGTAGAAACGACGCGGGGAACGGCGGAGCGCGGCCGACACACGAATGTATATCATCGTGTATTATGGCACTTTTCTAGAGTCGAAATTCCTATACCGCGGCGCACCCAACGCTTCGCGCCGAAGGACAAAGGGCCGATTTCACACGGAAAACAAAGGGAAATGCCGGCAGAACCAGACACTTGCTTGTTTACGATGATTTAACTTTTTATCCGATTGACTGGACGTCGCGTTGCCAAGTCACCTTATGAAAGCGTGCGGCCTATCATTATGAAATTAGGATTTTCCGAACACAAACTTCTCACACGAAACATAATTTTAAACAGAATTAAGCGCTCGTTACGACAGACTGATTAGACATACATTTTGTAAGATTCAACGTATGGTGGGTACAGGTGTGAACATGTTACATCGACAATATGGTATAAAATTACTACACCCCGATTGCCTAAACTAGGATATTACCGTAAAAAGCAATTAGATTGATCAGAAATGTAATTAATAAGCTCATAATAAGAAAAGACGCAGTCTGTCAACTGGTCACTTACCTGTATTTTTACTTGAAACCACCTTATTTCTTCACAATTTTCACAGGAACGTCACTTCTCGGTGAATAAAATAAGAATATTACGGTATTTTCAGGTTTTGAGAGGATTTAATGTGCACAAAAAAAATATTCATAACGTTTAACAAACGTCCTACGCGCATAGACACCGAATGCGAACTGTTGGTTTTTAGTTTGGGTCGGTTGATTGTGGAGGGCGGCGGGCGGAAAACCGGAGAACGGGTGAGCGAGGGAGCACAAAAGAACAAGTTCTTATTATTTCTAAAAATAACTACAATATAAGAATACTATCAAAAAAGTTTCGTAAAATTAAGCTTTATTTTTTATAGTCAATATACATTTACACATAAGTTTTTTTTAGAAACATAAAAGAGGAGTACTTGTATTGACGTTACCGCTCATATCTTGTCTCGATTCTTGATTGATAGATGTAGATGATTTCAGTGTGTGTGTTACACATACAAGATATATTGAATTGGCCGTAATAGTAATATACCGCTATTTTTGTTGGATATAATAATTATCGTATCTAAATAAGTTGCATGAAATATGACAAATAAAATTAAAAATAAACAGAAGTGAAAATCCATTATTTTGATACATATATACAAAATTGTGTAAACTGTAGAGCGCCACCTAGATTACAAGCACATAATGTTCTTACTTTTAATATTGGGTTTAGTGACATCTACCAATTCTTTGTGTTAACTAAACACATATACGAAGAATGATTATTAAAATGTTGCCATTTAATTCTATATTTTCGAAATATAATATTTTACAACTTTCATTGCTCATGTCCAGTTATATTATAATCTGTGTATAGCGAATATTAATAATTCATGCATTCATTATCATCTTTATTAAAATAAAATATATGGATATAATAGGTTTCAGTCAAAATAATTATTTTGTAGCCGAATTTTTCACACTGGCAATTCTTTTTTTGACCTTTTAACCAATCATAGAACGGTGCGTGTAATTGAAAAAATAAACACGATTTGGTATATGGTCACGTCAGAAAAACTCACTTTTTCAAGTTTTCTCAACGAAATTGCACATTATCAATACTAAAAATATAAACTTGATAGAAAATGAATTTAAAACTTGTCGGTCTAACTTTAGTGGCTCTTATATCTGTAGCATCAGCTAAAATTGACGCGAAAAATTTAAAATGCTTGGGTATGTTTTTAAAAAATACATTTTATTTTTGGTTTTTACAAAATTTATGTTAATAACCTATTCCTTTGCAGTATGTCGGACAATCTTCATAGAGCTCGACAAAACAATTAAATCTATTGAAAAATGGAAAAAAGTTGATGTAAGTACCTATAATATATCATAAAAACTTTTATGGTTTTAGAGTTTGATTTTCCTTATAAATACCGACGCAAATTGTATGTTTTGTGGGCTTTGAATTTATTGTTTCAAGAACTTCTTGAAATGAAAACATTTTGTGTGTATTTTTTAACTATTTTTGTGTAAAAGTAGTTAAATGTTGTTAAAATGTAATACCTACAATTTGTCTCTCTAAATACCTTACAAACTGGAGTAGAGTATGTATCAATTTTCGAAAAATATAAAGTTAACATACACGCTTTCTACACTCATAGCCCCACGGTAGTATTTTCTCCTGTGTTGTGGGTGCCATGGACACTAAAGACGAATACACAAACACCTGGAACAGCAATCTAAAGCCATCATTCAGATGTCTGTCTGGTCGGGTACAGAGAATGTGTAACTTTATTAAATTTATTAACTGACTTTCCAAAGGAAAGTATTTTGAATCTTTGAAATTAATGACTGCCATGCAAGTCTGATGCACAGTTTCGGGGATTGTTCTTTGGCCTGACTTATATCTGACTGATGAATTTTGATTTCTATTCACAGGCCTGATATTTGGGTATTACTCTTTGTATATCCATGACACCCATGACACAGGAGAAAATCCTAGTGTGGGTATACAAGTGTAGAAAGTGTTATTAAATATGAATGATTTAACACACC
>DWTU01002661.1:0-11207 GCA_018251515.1 Cecropterus confusis | reverse complement strand
GGCAACGCGCTCAGAAGACTCCGCTTGCATTTCTCTGGAGATCCCGGAGTCTTTTCTGAAGCGCCAAGGACCGGGGGTTTTAGTGTGGTAAAAATCCCACATAACCTGGCGTCACTCCCACGGCGTCAAGTGCCTTTTGAAGGTTTCCCCCTAGAGAACAAAAAATGAAAAAAAAAATATGACGGAGGCACCTCCTCGATTGAACCGTAATGGTTCCATCGCCTTTTAAAATTTGACAATAATTGTCAAAGAACAATTGCTTCAAGCGATTTGACTAGCAAAGTCAAAAATGTGACAAAATTGTCCAAGAGATCTCCTAATTCCAAGTAATTAGAAGGGACTTCTGTAAATTTCCTCATGGTTCCATTCTCAGAGCGTTAAAAAATCTTAATCATCCAACTTGATAACAAACGTTACCCAACTTTGCGGGCCTGTCTCCCTTTGAAAGGTAACAAATTGTGTATTTATAATTTGGCCAAGTACAATTTTTTTCGAGTTCCTCAGCTGATTTGCATTTAGGCTAGTAATTAAAAAGGGTTCGCTGCGAGGTCTATGCTTTGAATTGTGCAGATTAACTTATCTTTCTTTGCAGATTGTCGTTTTTATTATTTTTGATTTGTTTCGTGATAAATCTGAGGACGCCAAGTGTTAATTAAAGCTGGAGAAATTCGTTTTTATGTTAATATGTTTTCTCTTGTCTTTCTTAACTTTGTATATAATTTTCGTTTGAAGGAGTTAGGTATAAACCCACTTTTAGAGGAAATTTCATTGCAAGAAAATAACAATAAATTTGAGAGACAAATTGTTTGCGAAATCAAGTAATATTATTTTCGTATTCGTAAAGAATTTTGGGTTGGTATTAACTTAACATATTGTATGCCTTGGCCTCTTACGCAAAGGGCATGTTCGATGCCGATTAGGACAAAAAATATTAATGAATTTATATTTGCTGCTCTGATTTCACTGTTTATGTATGTACATGCCAGCAACCGAAAATACTAGAACGCGTCTGATGTCAATACCAAGTATAGAAAAACGTTGTTTATACGAAATATTAAAAGGAAACTAAATAGATAACATACGATAATAGATTGAATTTCATGAAGACATCCAGATGTAACAAGTGGGTTCCAGATGCTGAAACAGCTGGCCGCATTGAATTGGTTGCCAAAAAATTGGAAGGAACTCTTCGAGAATCGCTATTATTGAAAGTTAAAAGGAAGATTTGGTTTTAAATCCGCAGATTTAACATTCGTAACTTTTAAATTCGATAGGTCGAAGTGCGAGAAATCTTAAAAGTTACGCCTGTTATGATAAAAAAGATGAGTTAGTAAGTGATTTGCCATGTTATTTTTATATTTATAGGTATTTTTGTGCTATATGTATATTTGTGCTATATATATGCACTGGTAGCGAATTCAACCTACTTTCAATTCGTTACATACTGGATATATCCTGGAGAAAAACTCCAGTACGTGGAATAACAATACCTAGAATTGGCTTAGAAGTTTCCTAGAAGACGGTAATGTCTCCGCACTTAGTAATGATTGCACACAACAAACAGCCTCACCGTACCTTTGTTACGATATTGGAAGACACTACTTCTGAACTCGTGGATTGATTACCTCATTGACGATATCTATTGGAAGTGACAGAGTGGTCTTGGACTCGATTCTAGGCAGAAATAAGAATTATAGTTTAAAGTCTTAGTGATAATTATGACTTTGACGACCCACGTGGTGGTGCGGTCACCGTACCGTGCGGACACGCAGTGGGTCCCGGGGTCGATCTCCGGCCAGACAGACAACTGAAAGACGAGTTTAGATTTCTGTTCTGGGTCTGGGTGTTTGTGTATTCGTCTTTGTGTGTCCATGGCACACACGACACAGAAGAAAATCCTACTGTGGGGTTATGAGAGTAGAATGCGTTTATGTTAATGAATCCTAGTATGAATGTAGAAAGTATCGTATATAAATGGTCGTTTATTATGTATACAAAGTAATACACGAGAAATTGATGTCAATAATTCGGGCGCTGAGCGGCATATGTATGTCTATGATAGAAACAGTTTACTAGCTTAAAGTATATAAAAAATACTTACAAAGAACAACTTGGTAGGCAACCAAAATATTTATATAACAATTTCCGAACTGTTTCGGCTTCGGAGGCACGGATCGTTTTAATTATTTCTCGATTGCTTGCCGAGGACTCAATTTGTCGGTGGTAAAACAAGAAATCGATTCCGGAGTCTGAAGGGCGGTGCCTAATTGAAAAATCTAACTAAATTCTCTGTTAATTTTGGCCGCGTTTGGGTACTTGTGTCATAATTAACGAGCAACGAGAAAACAATTAAGCGGTGAAGTTTTAGAGGAATGATACTTCAAGTAAAGGCGCCAAGACAGTCATCAATAATCAGAGTTAACGGTTCATTTCAAAGGTGCACCCTCACATAAGGCGTACTTCCCGAAGAAGAAGCCTTACTTACAATTTAGAGCGTAATTTCGTACAAGATCGGCATTTGTTTTAAATCCTCAACGATGACTCCTGCAGCGCCAAGCGATTGAAGTTTGATGCGAATGATGTTTGACGCTAATTCTCAATGGCTCTTGGATTCGTTTTCAAGTCAGAATAGATCCATGAACAATTTCCGTGATTACCAATATTAATGAAGCACTTCTTTCATAATGGAACCGAATGGTTACATTTGCTACTTCGTTTTGCTATTTCGTAAGTAAAATATATTATGACAATAGTAATTTCTGTTTTTTTTTTATATATGAAAAACAGAAATTAAAAATACGTGGTATGAAATTAATGTTAATGTTTTCATTAGTCATGATTCTCGACCAAGATCGGTGACCAACTATATATTAGGAATCCTGTTTAACCTTGACAATTAAGTGCAAAAGTCACCACACCTATTTCTAGCGTGAAGCATTTCTTGCGTTTCGGTGGAAGGGTGGTTGTCGCTCACTTATATATGAGGCGACCATGTTAGTCCTCGAGAGCAGCAACGCATCTGTGATCGACTTAATACAGAACCCTTGTTCTACATGAAGTAGCTTACAGGTGCCAACGGGCGGTACTAACCACTTACAATCAGGTGGACTACATGCTCGTTTGCTACTTCAGTGTGATAAAAAAGTAAGGTTTACTAGCTTTAAACGACATCCTTTTTACAAAGCCGTGGTTGAAAGCTATTGGTTCAAGGAGTCGTATATAATTTGTATCAAATAATATTTACAACCTTCTTCAAAATATTTGCCGATTATCCTTCGTGGGTAAGACGAGGCGGTATTCGTTAATTTTGGCCGCGTTTAAGTCAATTCATCTTATTTAATCAAGCGCGAACACTTGAAGTGGAAATTTTACAAGTATCCCAATAAAACTTGCACGGAGTTGAAGAGGCAGCGAAGTTGGCCGAAATATTCAACAAATTCGATACCTTCGTACACAAGGTCCGTTGGCTCGAGTGCCTCCGAATTTTCTAAATTTCTCCTGTAAAAATTTGTTACTGGTGATTTAGGCGTTTTCTGTTTATATCATTCGTTCCGTCGGCGACCGAAAGTTAACCATTTACAGTAATTGACTATGCGATCCGGAAATTGTTCGCTTTAGTGTTTATTGATCACTTTGGTTAGTATAACTGCGAAGGTTTTTCATTTACGGTGTAATCTTAAAGCTATTGTGCCTAATTTATTTTTGTTACATTTTAATATGTCGGGTACTTCCGATATGTGGTTGTTGAATTACTTTTTGCCCATGTTTCGACCCAGTTACATGGATCATGGTCACGGCGAAACTGCGGCGGGGAGAAATCGTTGACAAGCACGAGTAGTAGATTGACCTATCTACCCTACGTCTAGTTTTATTTTTTAAGGTTCCATATCACGACAATTTCTTGCGTAAGGGCACAGTTAGGGTTGTATACTAACTGTATCCTTACGCACTAAATTTTGTATTATTTGTGATTTACATAAACTAACCACAGGATTCCATGTTTGCGCTAATTTGAAACCATCTTCTCTATTACAGTTCTTGGGATATTTTGTGATCTATTAATTTTATGTGTAGTTAATTTATAAAAAAGAGAACCAAAAAATAAGTATTTCAATACATAAATTACACTAATGAACACGTGAAATTGAATAATGATACTACTTTATTATATCTGTATTTTTTTTATTTTTTTGGATGTATATACATTTCAAAATCTTTATTTTTTATTGTATTATTTTATAGTTAATTATTAGTATTTCGTATGTTATAGTGTAAATTAGATTATGTAGTATTCGTTAATCTTACTAATATTATTAATACATAAAGTGTGTGAGGATTATTTTTTCACGCAAAAACTGCTGGTCTCATTTCGCTGAAATTTGACGCACAGATAGTTTATTACCTAGATTAACACATGAAATACTGTGGTAAACGAAACTGTACTGTGGTAATCATTACAGTGATAACTGTGACCGAAGCAGATTAAATTATTGTTTAGGAAAAATAATGATTAATAGTTTTGTTTTGTAAAATGATGAGGTTATAAATAACACACAGATACAGGAGTTTCATTTATGTAACGTAAATTTTATTAACGTATCAGAATTATTACGTCAATAGTAATTCAACTGGTAGTTGATACTATACATTTGTATCAACTACCAGTTAAACTGATAGAATTTAATGGACCCTGGGATGATGCTATTGTGTAATAATTCTGATAATCAGTTCTAGGATTGAGTTAGTGAAATTTATATATGAATATTGAAATAATGTGTAATTGAGCTTTGTTGAGCTTTGTCTATCACCATTGTGACTATAAATTGTAAATATTATTTGTATAAGTTTTGTAAATAATAGTTGTATAAAATTCCTTAATTTTGAAATAAAACTAATTTGAAATCGTTGTGATTGGAAATACGATAAAACAAAAATTCAAATTTAAAACGAATATTCAAAAATCGGTTACCTAATCACTGCAGTCGTTAAAGTCGTAAAATCGTAACCGTGATTCTGAAAGGGGTACAGCGCCATCTAGTTGTAGCGCCGGTGAAACGAATGCGTTACGCAAGCAGTTGCTTTTGTATCGCATTTTCGTTTCATTAAGATTATATCACAATTCCAAAAAAGTTACCCTTCAAAAAATTATGACAAACAGAGAATTACATTGTTAACTATACAGACACAGCTTTATTTTATCTGCTCAGCTTAAAATTGTAAACGATGTTCTATCGGCTCGGCTCAAAGTGACGCAGCCGTTCGAATATAATCCGCCCTAATTACTGAAAGACTGTGCCATCGCAAAGTTTGCTAATAAAGTGGATGGTTGAGTTCTCTACCCGCCTCTTGCGTGTAGTGACGTGCGCACATGGGTAAAGAATTTAAATATGTATGCTTTTATGAATAATTGGTATGGGATATAATGTTTCATTAACGTTATTGCTGCTAATATTATAAATGCGAATGTTTGGATTTATCACGCATATATTATCAAAGTCTCAAGTACGTTTGCAAATATACCTACCCCCTGAGAATTATCTTGTAATGCCTAAACTATTAAAGTTCAATGAAAGTATGATTTGTGTAAAACTATTTGTCAGATTTCGCTGAAATTTGGCAGACAGATAGTTTTTGACCTCGTGCAATATAAATGATACTCATTATCGTGGTAGACACGGAAATAACTTAGTGTTTATTAATTTAGATTTCTGTTCTATGTTTAGGGGTGTGATTTTTCGGTTTTGTGTGTTAATGACATAATTCAAGTACATTTACAAGAGTATTGTATTTTATTTGAGGTAATTGTAATTTTTACTTTATGAGTAAAATAAAGTACTCACAAGTACTCTGGGATTTTAAAAAATGGCTGTAAGCTTTTTTGCGTGAGACTAACATTCTATTAGAGTAATATTCAGATTTGGCGACCCTTTATTTTTCTCATCGTCAAATCAGACATACTCAGGTGTCAAAGATTTTCTAGATTTCCCTCTTATTTTTCGCCGACTTGAATTCTTCTCGCCCCATCCTAAACGATGCCTAATTCCACAAAATTAGGGACAAAATAAATTGTACTTCGTTTTGAAATATAGTACTTTATTTTACCTCGTATATCCAATGTATTTTCATTGCCAAAAAATTCTAGCAACCCTATTCAAGACAGGAAATCATTGTAAAGAGCTTTATGTGCGAATCTTATATTTATGCATTTCGTAAATAGTGCAATATTTCAAAATGTTTCAACAAACTTTTTTAGCTGAAGTGCATCAATTTCGCCTATAGACTAAAAAATGTCATTAACCCTCACTGATCTGTCAAGTATTTAATTTGAAGAGGGGTATTTGAGGTTCGTATAAAAAGTTAATAGTGTAAGTCAAATTTCAGTGTTCATTGTCTAGACGCTACTTACTAAAGCTACTAAATACATATTTATATATGATATGATTAATATTTCATTACATATTTTATAATAAGTACATGTGTTCGTAAATAGACCTGCAACAAATACTTTGTGAAATATTATTATTTTTAATAAAATAATTACCTACAACTTATATTACAAAAATAAATCACGTGACAAATTCTTTTGAATTATCCTAGAACTTAAGTAATAATCCAACAGTACGTCATGAAAAAGATATTAAATCGACTTTAAAAAAGATCTCATAATAATAAAATTAAAGGGTAGCGGAAGTGAGCACTAAGCTTAAGGAAGCGAAGATCGAACTAAAACTTTGTAAATTGATCCGAAGTGTTCGTGAGTCGGGCCTTACTCAAACACGGTAACTGTTTCTTGGACATTTGAAGCAAATTTGAGCTTTAAGCGCCGTGAATAACACTCAAAATTGTTGTACGCTGCAAGAACTTTCGATACTTCAGCGCAGTTTCAGGTTTTTAATTGCTGAAATAAAACTGTAAAAAATCTTTTCAAGTATCAATTTACCCTTGAGCTTAATATGAAGGCAAATTTTAATTTTGCGTTGGTATACAGATATTTTTTAGAAAATAATTTATCTTTCTCGTTACGGTTCTTCAGCGGTGATACCATTAAGCGTTTTTCTGCCTTATAGTTATTTTGTTAATCAACAAAGATTTAGCCCCTTCAATTAAAAAAAAGCACCAAACATTTACTTCCTATATAAGACTTTCAAAGATGTCTCACATGCGAAGACGCGGTTAGAATCTTCTAATAACTTTCAAATACAAATATAAGGACAACCTCAATAAAACTAGCAGTTGAACCGGAAACACTCGCATAATAGAATTGATCAGGTGCCACGTCAAATGCTTTGCTTGTTATAGTTCAAAAAAGTCTCAAATGGTAGTATTTCTCAAAAGTAGTCGAGAAATTCAAAACCACGGAACTTAGCCGATTCAAATAACACGAAGTTGAAATCCATTCCGAAAACAAAGCCCGCTAAATGGAATCGCGGTAACAATTTAGACTTCATAAAGAGGCGAAATCGTTTTCGACCAACGTTTTGAGGTGGACGACAATTTAATCAGGAATAATGCGTTTGTAGTTTTGCGTAAAAGTGTTACATAGTGAATGGCTATAATTGGAAAACGTCAGGCGCAGTGTGACGCCCCGCGGAGCGGGCCGGATTAGGGTCGCTGTCAGAACGCCGTCCCAGCCTGGCGTTTGGTGTAAGTCAAAAGATTTTGTAGTAAATGTGCAAGCTTTAATTTTCGCTTTCGACGTAATTTAATTTTTAACGTCGATAGCTTCCTTGAATAGACCTTTCGATTAAATTACAATATAGCCTACTGAAACGAAACTTTCTATTTATAATATTAGTGTTAAACTTTGTTGTGTTATGTAAGAGCACCGAAAATACTTCCATCATAGTGCAACACATTTGTGGTTGACCAAAGCAGAGCCGTTAAGTTGAGCGAATGCTCAATATTTTCAAACAACTACATGTCACTTACGATAATTTCAACTGAAGTGCCTAAAAAAAATTGTAACTTCATGGTGGTTGAAAAACAATGTTGATTTTTTATAGTGTGTCACAAAGCGCTTTAGCGTGTAAATTAGACCAACAGCCGAAAAGGAAATTATTAGGCCGCGCGCGCCCTTTGCAACCTCTAGCAGCGTAAAACTAGCAGATGACAAAACTTATTTTTAATCATAAACGTCTCGCCCATAAAGCGTTCGTCGGTCGGTAATGACGCTGTCAACAATGTCGTCGCCAGGCCCGCTTGAGCCGAAATTACGTGTTACTTCCCTGTGATTTTTGACCAGATTTCTTTATGATTTGCTTTACGATCAGGGCCTTTAGGGACTTTTCATATATATATATTTTATTTAGATTGAAGTAGTAAACGAGCATGCAGTCCATCTGATAGTAATCGGTTATTGTTGCCCATCTGTAAACAACTTCATATAGAACAGGGGTCCTCTTTGAGGTCGATCACAGTTGGTTGCTACCGGTAACCATACTCGTCCTGCGAAACATAAGAACTGCTTCACGCCAGCATTAGGCGTGGCCGCGATACCTCTCCGGTTGAACTACACTGGTTCTACCACCTAGTAAAACTGTATCATATATTAAATCAGTAACGCTTATTGCTAATGTTTTGGTTTTTGTTTAATTCAAGATTATAGGTGATACCTTTCATAAAAGGTTTCTCCTAGGAATATCAAATAATATGCTGGTTTTTATAAATATCTATTTTCCGCAAATACACGTCTACTAATTACACAATTATTTTCATTCTCCTAAACGGCCGACTGTGATTGGGTTTCCGTTGCTATACATAGAATTGTTCCAATGAGTTTTCATACACTATACTCGTACAAAAGCTCTTAAACATTTAGTCGCAGCACCTTATTATCGCTCATACTTTGATTTATAATGAAAAATAAATAAGTAAAAAATGCATCATTAAAACTTAAAAATATATAAGTTGTAATTTTGGATAGTTATATAAATATATATAAGTGCATGCATCTTAAATAAAATATAAAAATACGGGGACGGGTAATCACGCATAAAGATGAGATTGATGAAGTCAGTAACGATTCGGTAACGAGAAGTCGCTTTCAATACGCCGGTACCTCAACGTTTCACGTTTTATTCCTCTTAAAACAAAATTACAATTACACGCTTAAACACTTAAAAATCGTTAAAT
The DNA here is from genome assembly GCA_018251515.1 of Cecropterus confusis. Classification (NCBI taxonomy): domain Eukaryota; kingdom Metazoa; phylum Arthropoda; class Insecta; order Lepidoptera; family Hesperiidae; genus Cecropterus; species Cecropterus confusis. Next base: position 2,075 of record DWTU01002661.1, on the reverse strand, counting down.
AAATTCAACAAAACCATAAAGCACCGCTGTACGTAATACCTAAAAAAAGAATGTCTCGAAATTACAAAAATATCCGTTCTTACCCGTCCCCAGGTGACGAAGATTTTCATTACTGACCATAATTATTCCGCTCAACAAAGGCGCGGCACTGACAATAAAACAATCGCAGCGACCATCTCGTGTAATGTCGAGATGTTTCTTTATTATTTCCCAAGGCGTGAGTCTGTTTAACAGGCAATAATTGTTTCACTGGGGCTCGTCCGGCATGGTAATGATTTGGTGCTATTCACGGTACGACTATCATTGCGTTTTGAGCTAAAGTGTCTAATAAGCACTAGTTTTGTATCGAGTATGTCGCACTCATAATAAACCTAACAAAAATCCCAGAAGATACATATTAATTCGTTTATTTAAATCACCAAAACGCGTTAAAATAGACACAGTTACACGAGGTATTCTAACTTAGTGCTCAAGAGTAGTAAAGTATCTTCAGCGGACCGTAGATCGAAGGCTACATGTTGCTGTCTAACTTAGTTAACAGTGTCTCAGTGGACGGCTTCAAGTAATATATATAAAATATTTGTGTTTAATAATCATCATTTCAGGTCATCGGTTCACGTGGTCGTAGGCAAAAGGAGCACAGATCCAACCTGTGTTCCTTTTGCCTAAACGTGGTCGCCACTCGAGGACCTTTCTTCCCCATCGGTCTTTCGAGCGATGTGGCCGGCCCATTCCCACTTCAGGTAGACCGTTCAGAAGGCACAGGACCAGTGGGAGTGGCGCCATCTAGGGGAAGCCTATGCCCAGCAGCGGACTTCGAAAGGCTGATGGATGGGATCATCATTTATCGCAAGTGGGGTGTATATTCACTGGTTACTTGAATATCATAAAATATAAATAACCAAAACTAAGCATGGTGAGTTTTGCAAAATTATTTTTTTTAAAGGACGTTTATGTCCAGTAGTGGACAAAGACGACCAAAAACATTCAACCTGCCTAAGGTTGAATGTTTTTGGTCACCAAATAATTTAGGGCATATTTCGTACACGAATCTGAGAATAGCTGCATGTATTTTGATATATCTTGTTCTGTACACACCTGATAAAAGCTTGAAGTATAATCCATGCTGCTCAGATAGGGATTGGTAAAGCCTTACCTCAGTAGAATACATTAAACAATTTACAAAACTGGTTTTCATCAAATCTGAGTAGCGAACGCAACATTATCGTCAAGTGAATAGCTACCCTTATTCATAGGCACGGCGCCCTCCAACACGTTGAATAATACAGTGCGCTTAGCAAATAAGTCGCTTAAACAGCCTGTACCCTCGAGGCACCGTTTCACCCACTTAGAGCAATGAAGTTTCATTCTCTATTAATGACACCCATTGTTTCAACGAATTTCGTCACCAAATCGTCGGTTGGTGGAAAACAAGTGATTTCGTTGTACATAATACGCTTTGAATTTTTTATTTTGATCAAGTACAAATGTTGTTTTATGTTACTGTGGGATGCAGCGGTTTTTATAATGTAGTACCTACAGAGTTAGTTCCAGATATCATCACTGCTTTAGTTTCATATAAATAGTTTAACTAAAGAAATTTTCATCATGCCTTTAGTCTACTTAATAACGCGTTTTGTGAATTGTATTACTGTCGACCCAACTATCTTCTTTATTTGTCACCGGCTTCGCACGGATTTTTAGAGTTTAAATTCGTTCAATCAAACGGGCCTCACTGGAAATTGAATCTGGATATACTGACATTGAATGTAATGCAATCACCACATCAGTCAATTGTCAGTTTGAGAGTAGTGTGGAATTAACTGCTCCTCTTAACGCATTTTTTCTAAAGAATTGGTAAATTATTCAGCTTGTATTATGTTTCTCTCTTCAAAGCTGACGCTGACTACTCATTTTTTTTAGAATCGTTGTGATTTGAAACTCAATAAAACGAAAATAAGTTAATAAGCAGTTATCGGCATTACAACTAGATGGCGCTGTACCCATTTCTGAATCACGCTAACTATTCTATTTCGTAGCTTGTATATGACGTCATGTTTGATATTTGCGAAATA
>DWTU01002660.1:0-11208 GCA_018251515.1 Cecropterus confusis | reverse complement strand
CTGTAGGTAATTGTAAAAGCTGCCAGTTCGCTAAACGCCAACACTTGTAGCTAGTTTACAGTTTAATATACTGGTCCCAATGTTAGCGACACCCAAATTCAAATTCCGAGTATATTTATACGAACCTACACATGTTCTCAACAGCATGATGCAGAAATGCGAGGTAAAATTTTGTAACGCCATCAAGTATAAATTATCAAAACTATGTAAGGTTAAGAACGCCGCTAGATGGCAGTTTATCGTATTATTACGGGAAGCCGCTTTAAGGAATTCAAGATAGCATCCGAGTGGCTAATATGGCGATTATTTGCACCATTAGAATTTAACAAAATACTCGACAATCCGAATTTTGCGGATATACACGCTCGTTGGCCACTGTATTTGTAATCTAATAATATTTATCAATTTAATACATAATTTATTTGTTGTAATTGTTCTCGTATATTAACGAACCAAACCGATTTTGATTCGAATGCTCACTTTAATGTGTTCGGAATGCGTAAAAAATATTAATAACGATATAAAGGCATGTCTTCTTATGTATGGAAATATACGGTTTTCTATTTTTTGTGCCATTTACAGCTTATTTCCACTCGCAACTACACCAAGTTCGAGCTGAACAAGTCCATGAACGAGTTTTTGGAACTGGTGAAGCTGCACCTGCTAGAAGACCTCGGCGGAGACTCCAGCAAGATAGCGCAGTGCTTGAACAGCAATGTCACTACAAATGCTCTGGGGAATGCCACCTTGTGAGTTTATATTATAATGAAAAATAGAAAGTGTAATTACAGATTTTTTTTTACCCTACACAAAGGGGGATCTTGAAAAAAAAATATTTTTTTTTCTTTCAACTCTATGCCAGAGGAGTGATCCGGTATTAAATAAAAGCTAGCGAATTGACTTATTATTTTGAGGTAAAGTACTAAAAAGCATAAAATTTAATAAATTATTAAAAAAAGACTACTTTCTAATACTTCCAAGAAAAGGAAAAAAAGAAAGTAACAACAGAATATTATTATTCTAAAATACTTTCAATATCTTTTAATAACACTTACGTATGTATTTTACAGATTTTTACAAGTTCTAACACGCACTGTGCGCTTACTCCGCGCAGAGCTGCCACATCTTCAAGAAATACCCGGCATCAAAGACTTGAAATATTTCAAGGATTTACTCGCGGCAATAGCTCACAACTTAGACGTTGAAGGGACTCTGAAAAACTATTTGAAGGAACCCCATGACCTCTCTAAAGAGATGATGAAATTTGTGGGAGATAAGAGTATCGTTGAAGATATTGAAAATGCTAGAGTCAATTTGAGAAAGGTAAATATTCCTTTGAAAAGTTACAAACTTATTTTTTTTTTATTAATTAATTAATATATAATAAAATTTAATATACATTTTTGCAAATGTATGCAGTGTATAGACATTTTAATTTGATTACATGATGTGTGGATGCTTTGTTTCTAGGTGAGAGATCTAAGACTTAGCATTGACCATCTGAAGTTAAAGCAGTTCAACTGGACTGAAATATGTCAGACTAACAATTGTGCCGACATCATCTCAGCAATCAGCCATAGCATCGACAAAACATTGGTCACGGAAGATGTAAGTGACTTGTGTTGACTGTTGTTGTTTAGATTTATTTAATAAGTTTAAACCCTTAATAAATTGTTAATTATTAATTATATTATTCATACTTTACATTATATTAATTTACGATCAATTTCGTACAAGAAAATACTGGTAAAGTTGTATTAGTGTAAAAAAATTGACAAATTCGATTCAGCTCTTTTCACACTAACACCATGCTCATGAGAGGCAATATCACTGAGTTCGTATACGTATTTACAAAAAAAAAAAAAAAACATTTTTATTTTAAAAAAACATTACTTTTTCATTAAAAATACATTTTTTCTCTTAATAATCAATTTAATTGATCGTATCGCAGCTGCGCAAACTTCAAGACCAGAAGTTCTGGCAGTTCAACTTCATCTCCGATATCTTGGAACACGAAGAGCAGCTGCTGGGAGACACAGCGAGGATCCTGGGGGTGGTGAGCAGGGCAGATCTGGAAGGTGTGGTCAATGGCGAACTAGCTCCCTTATTAAATCTAGCCATGCAACTCTTAATGGATGAATCATTGGATAGTATAACCTATAGGTAAGTGAAGTTTGTGATATAATAAATATAAGTTATTAAAGTTTTGACATAAAAAGTTAGTCATTGAAGTTTTTGATACAAAATGCGCAAAGATCACAAAGGTGAAGTTATTTTTAGAGAAATAGTTGAAAATCAAGTGAAATTGTTGATATAAAAAAGGTCTGTAAATATTTAGACAAAGATATATAATATTTTCATGGAATGTGTTTGTTGATGTTTAAACATAGAGTAGCAGACATCTATGAAACATACATAATTTTAAGCTCTTACGTAAAATCATGCCTGTTCCATTTGTTATATGAATCTGTTCAAATTAACGCAAAATTCTGTCACAAATATAAGATTAAAATATAGTGGAATATACTTAGGGAGTTTTTGTTTGTTTGTATTTATTTTCAGTATACGAGGAGTTTTGCAGCAATTACAACCAATTCTTGCAGGAACGCCTCTAGAGTATGATTTGAACGCCCTAGCGTCCGGGCTAATCATTCTCAGACAATACAAGAATTACTTGCTAGAAGAGGATCTTAAGGGTGCGTTTTGTTATCAATAATGAAATGTAGAATACAAGGTGAAATCTATATATAAGTATAGCATATATAATGGGCGTTAAGGAGTCCGAAACCCCTTAGTTGACGCTAGAAAAAAATCTTTAAACGGAAGTACATTTTTCGCAAAAATTTCGCAGTCATTGCCGTAGTTATGTTTCTCAAATCTAGCACTAGAAATAACTAAATTGACCAATATTATATTAGGCTTTGCAGTCATTTGTGTCAACGTTATATGGAATTTGTGCACCTGTATTTATTTGTATGTGTGTGTATATGTGTGTGATTGCATCCATATATTCATTATGTATATTTTATGTACTTTTACGCATATTTATATGTAACGAATATAATATAAACTTACACACAAATCTGCTCACTCAAATATGATGTTAACCTTACATTCCATATATTCTAAATCTTAGTTTTCTATTTTTTTAGTGGAAGTATCTCAACTGTTTCCTTACTCGGAACAATTCGAAGTCACGCTCACGGAGCTGGGCATCAACAATACCAACTTCTGGTCCATCGCCGCGCCGCGTATACACGCTGGCCACATCATGCTTACACCTGTAAGTTCACTTATAATCTTACGATTATTTCACTTTGCTGGCTGTTTGACTTATATGTATATGAAGGTAGTTATGAAGCACCCACCTTAGTCCCCAGGTTGTTTATTTTGTCCCTAGGTTGTTTTAAAACTTTCTAACCCGTGATATTATTGGTTATCAATCATCAATGATTTATTTATTTGCCTTAAATGTAAGGGGTACAATAAGTTGTTCATAAAGTATAAAGTCTATACATGTTGCCAACTACGGCATACAAATATAAAATACAAGAATAAATAGGAATTAATTATTTGATGAACCTTAAAATGAGTTAAACATATACCATAAAATAATAATGCATAATAATAATAATGCATGACAATCACTTATCAGTACCATAACAAGTAATTTATTCAATACTAAAGCAAAATTAAAACACAGTTACGAATTTTTCACTTTCGCTTTCGCTTTTCACCGACTGCATACTGTTGCATTTTATTTGTGCAAAAGACTTTAATAGTGAAAAATCCTGACTGGTCACATTGGTGCAGATTAGGGAAATCCTAATCTGCCAGTCGGGATCGGGGAACAGGAAGAAGACCCGGGAGACTTATTAATCAATTAGTTTCCACCCGTCCGGGTCTTCAGGTTCAGTCCATGAATGTCAGCGTCATGAATAGAAACCGAATAGGAGGCGAAAGGGAAATTATAATAAACATTGGAGCTAGTGCTAAATTCAAGCCACGGTCCAAAACTTATACAATGTTTCAACAAAAAATATGTCACTAAATTCCTAACTTAAAGCGTAGACCTAAAACGAATGTACATACGACTACTACGACACTAAAACTGAACGGCTGAATCCAAACTTCTAGATCTTCGCCCCAAAAACCGGCATCTACCACATCGAGAACTTCGTGTGTCAACTGGACAGCATGGCTACTATCCTGCTACCGGAGAACGTGGACGTGGTAACCCTGGACGATATCTATGGAGCCGTGGCGGAACAGTTCTGCGGCATGCCCGAAGACCAAGCGAAGGAGATGGTGGCAGTTTTGGCCCAGAATCTTAATTTTACCTTTATTCTGGATAAGGTTTGTGGCTTAAGAAATTTTGCGTACCACTTATAATTATTGTTTGAGAATATCTTAATTTGATAGATTAAGGATTTAAAATGTGTTTTTGCCGACCTCAGTTAGTTTTTTAATCCCATCTGAACTAACTTACAGATGTCCGTTGGCGGCAGTTGCCAATTACTATAAAATAATTGCGCGTTCAATTGTACCTCCGCAATATAAAAAATCACACGGGAATCATCGCCTTATCATCCATGAATGGATACATGATAAGACCTTGGATGTTAGCGTATAATATTGGCTTCGAGCTATATTGTACCAATTCTCAAGAATGTCATTCTGGAAACGATTTCTTGTTTTACTTAAATCTACCAAGGGGACTTAAAGAGAATTTTCATTTATTTAAATGATATCGCACTATGCGAATAAAAGGGGCCTAACTTTGAATAATTTGAAAATTCTGTTTGCATTTTTGAATGTTTCATAAAATGCGCGGTTATTAAAGGGACGTAACATTTATGTTTGTCCTTTTTCTAGCACGAAGTTGTCCTTTTTTAAATCATTACGCGATAGACTATGTTTTAGGAGTGATTTCAAATATTTAACTTCAAATAATTCGAAAGTCAGAGCGAAATGAGCAAAATTTAGATATAAAATTTTGAGTTTGCTCATTTCGCTCTGACTTTCGAATTATGTGAATTAAACAGACATTTTTATTCAAATAAACGAGCACGTCTGATTTTTGAATATTATATAAATAATTATTTTTTCATTCATAAAAAGCAAAATAAATAGCACTTCATTAAAGAAGTAGTAGTTTTAGCTATTATGCTTAAATTTCCAGGTCAAAAACACGGTGTTAACGCAATTATTCACAGCGTCGAACCTCTCTCAACCAGAAGGCGAAAAAGTATTAAATAGTTTCTCTGACATGGCGGAGTTGCTGCCGACCATGCAGGAGAACTTCAGTAGCTTAACTGAGTCTCTGGCCGACGAACCACTTCTAAGGAACTTCAGGAATAGCAGCTCCGTCAACTCTTTCATAACTTGTAAGTTTAGGTGCCTATAAGTAGCTTTTATTTTTATATTGATAAACATATGAATAATAATCTAAGGCCTTGTTCCAAGAACGGCCTATCCTCTTCAAAAAGGATTATTCAAATCTGCCTAGTACTTCTATAGATTAGCGCAAACAAATTAACAGAAAAACAAACTCAGCTTTATAATATTTTAAAAAATATTAGCTAGATTTTTGTTTTGTTTTGACGTTTTCTCGGCATTATCATTATGGATTGGATCAAATTAAACATCTAGGTATTTTTCGAAGTCATAGTTACACAAACATTTTCATTCGTTTAAAAATTAACTTAACGTCAGAGGAAATCATCGCAAACAAATTGTAGATTTGTTTGCGATGATTTTACTCTGACGTTCTTCATACTTCTCCTGAACATTCTTCACGTTTTTAAATATGTGGGATAATACTTGAACAATTTGTATAAGACCTGCGCGATTCATATGTCCCTAACATTTCACCAAGAGATCATATGGCAAGACTGTAATGATTTGATATAATAAGCGTATAATAAGCAAGTTTCGCAAGGGAGAACGTGATGGGTTCGACCGGTATTCCTAGTGCGAAGCAGTTCTTACCTTTCAATGGAAGATTGTGATTTCCAGCTCTCTTTCATATGAGGCGACCATCTTAGCTCTCGGTAGTAGCAACGTTTCTGTGATTGACTTCAGATAGTACCACTTTTCTGTGTGAAGTCATTTACAGATCTCCCTGGGCGGCAATATCTGACTCTTGACTCTGCATCATCATGACTCGTTTGCTATTTTAATCTTTTAAAAATAATAAGATTTATTTTTCTTTCAGCGCCTAACTTCATGGCGGAGGCGGGCAGGATGTTATGCGGACGTCCCTTCCAGATGGATGTGAGCCGCTACTACAAGGTCATCTCCAGCTCACAGGATATGTCTTCGGAGCCTGACCAGGCGCAGCTGGAAGTTTTACCAAGTTAGTCTTATGTTTTAAATGTTAGATGACGCACCGTGCTATAAACTATTTGATAATTTTAATAGACCAATTACATGCCGAAGAGTAATCTGTTGCAAAATGATACTATGCTTGAATGATTCTTGTGGACACTTGTACGATAAAGTAAAGTAAAGTAAAGTACGAATTTTTGCACAAATGTTCTGAACTTTCATAATTCTGCTAATCTGCGGCCTTTTTATTTTATGTCGCCAAAATATCCATACGTATAAGAAAAAATAATGTTCTTCTCATCTATAAATAACTTTAATTTCAAAAACCTTTGAAACAGTGAGATTGAATAATATCTTTTGTCTGTTTGTATGTGTTTGGAATCGTATCAAAACTAAATAAACTACTAAATATAATTTAAATTATTAAAATATGTTTATAGTCTGTATCTATGTATTCTATCAAAGATTATTACAATTTAAGGTTATAATGCATTTTTTAAACAGGTGAAATCCGGGGTCATAGTTAGTCATTACTAAAAATGTACAAATAATGTTACAATAGCTTAAAAAACCCGCTCGCGTTTACGCCCGCAATAAAGTAACTAACTTTTTCATCCTTCAGCTGATTTCTGCCGTTCCCTCTACAAGGAAATCATAAGCATGAAGGGTGGTAAGATCGTGTGGAGCTTCGCCAAGCCACTCATCATCGGTAAAATACTGTACACGCCGGATACTCCAGTCGTTAGGAAAATCATCCAAAAGGTAAGAATATAACGCTTTATTCCCTCAGCCCCACAATAAAGCTTTCGACCATGTCATGGAAGCCATGTATACACGAACACCCAGACCTACAATACACATCTGAAACCAACATTCAGATGTCTACCCAGTCAGGGATAAATCAGGAATCCATTGCGAAATGATGACCGCTCCGCCACGCGGGTCATCACGATCGTAAGGATTTTATCAAAAACACAAATATTTAAAAAATGCCATCACAAAAATGTTATCTATTTTTATCTATTTTATCTATTTATTTGTAAGCATTTTTTTTTCTGGCACAACATAGAGAAATCTTAGATTGATAGCAGATATATACAGGAAACCTTTTAAGGTATAATTCTCTCATCTTTTAAGTTCTGTCACATTTTTGATCCAGCATGATTGTTTTATAGCAATTGGAAAATTTAAAAAAATTAAGTCAAACAATTCATCTCTCATTAATCATTCATTTGAGGTGTGTGCACCTCACCCACATATCTTATTTTAACTGTATGTAATTTATTCATATATAACACTATACACGTATACATCACCTATATATATCATGTTATGTAATTATGTTTATATACATACACATACATAACATACACAAGAACAGTGACACATTTGTACGGACACACATACATTTCAACACTACACCCTGGACTTGAACCCGGGACACACGGTGTGTTGGAATGTCGCAGAGCAGCCGGCCACGGCCGCTGTTGCTTGCGTGCGCGCAAAGTATAAAAATATAATTACATAACATGATATATATATAGGTGATGTGTACATGTATAGTGTTATAAATGAATAAATTACATACACTTTAAATATGATATGTGGGTGAGGTGCCCACACCTCAAATGAATGATGAATGAGAAATGAATTGTTTGACTTATTTTTTTTTAATTTTCCAATGTGGCCACTTTCATTCATCATTTGCCTTAACGTGGAAAATGTTATTCTTTATGTCCGTACTAGGCAAACAGCACCTTCTCCCCCATGGTGAAGTTGACGAGCCTAATCCATTCGTTCGCAAATGCCTTCTCCTCGCTGGAGCAGCTCCGGGACCACCGGGAAGGCATGAGCGCGTTTGCTGCCCTCCTCTCCTCCCCGGGCTCGTTCCGGGACAGCCTGTTAGGAGAAGCTCAGCTAGGCGATATCGACGTGGAAGAGTTGCTCGATGGGTTGGAAGATGTTGAGGTAGGAGCAGCATTAACTTTGACCATTCAAGAGTTAACGGAACCAGCCTTGGAACTCGTCCACGAGGCAGCGATTTCGAGTCTTTTTAGATCTTTAATTTACACATCTCTTTTAGTATTTATTGGTTGAATTTTTTAATGTGTATATTGTGTATGTTGTAAATTATGATCCATATTAGTAAATAAACCTGATAGAAACTATCCTCCGATTAAGTTGGTTACAAGGGTACATTTTTAAACCAGTTTTATGTTCATAATTTGCATAGTAAAGTTCGTAGTTCTGTTTCGGCGGATTGTTCTTTTTTTGCATCAATGCAAAAATAATAATGAATTTTATTTCAGGGATATAAAAACGTCGTCACGAAAGCCTCGGACCTGTTACACTGTATCAACATGAATAGATTTAAACCTGTGAAGGACGAGGAGGAACTCAAGCTGGAAGCAGGTCGTTTGACGAGAATCAATGAATTTTCCGCTGGTGAGAACGTTATTAAAATTTTCTTACTTTCTTATAAAATGCGTTCCGCAACTGTTTTCTTTTATAATATGGAAGTAGCAAACGTGCATGCAGCCCATCTGATGATCAGTGGCAACTGCCCATCTACAGCTATCAACCCTAAATAATATAAAGTCGTATGCATTTCCTCCTCTGGCAACTAATTGGAACGCCTTACTTAAAAGTGTCGCCTTTACAACATTCTAAAGACTTTTCATTACATACAATTAGTGAACGTTGCCGTCTACCTTGTGGTAAGTGCTCACTGCCGCCTATCTGTAAGCAACTTCATATAAACAGAGGTTATAACTGAAGTCGATCACAGACGCGTTGCTACTCCCGAAGAGAAAGATGATCGCCTGATATATAGGTGAGCCGGAAACCACACCCTTCCACTGAAACGTGGCGGTAGTACCGCCCCGGTCAAACTACTCTGGTCCTACCACCTGGTAAACTCCAGTACTACTCCTTCTCTGACTACTTAAATGTATTGTGGAGACAACGAATACGATTCGTTGACTCTACCTCACCCTCCCTCTTGACAGTTTTAAGCATCGGTATAGCGTTTCAGGTGTTGTATTCCTTAACATGGAGGACGATGGCGAGATACCAGAAAACATCGAATATAAAATCAGAATGGACATCGAGAACGCGCCTACAACCAAGAGAATTAGAAACTAGTACGTATTATGATTAACGACAAAAATTGTTTTACTGACATAATAATAATAATAACAATACGGAGAAAATTTTGCGAAGGGTTATGCATAAAAAAACGGTTTTTATAATAACTATGAAATTTTGATCACAATGCCAAAAATAATCATATTAAAGTGATGAAAACTTGGTTTACACTCTTCACTAATGTCATTTCTACTCTTTATTAACCGACTTTCCAAAGGAAAGAGGCTATCTTTTCTTCGCGTATAATGTTCTTAATTATGTAGAATAGATGTGGCTTGACTGCGTACGCATTTGCTAATTCGTACAAAATACTCAAATTCGTCCCTTTTAGTTTATGGATACCTGGTCCTGAATCGAGTTTCCTAGAAGATATGAGGTACTTCCGCGGTTTCGTACAAATACAAGATATCATAGACAAAGCGATCATAGAGCTGTCGTTGGATGACTCTACAAGGATACAAAAGAGAGAGGCTCCAGAAGAGAAGGACTGGGAGTGGGCGGTGTACACACAGCAGATACCGTATCCTTGTTATAGAAAAGACTTGTAAGTTTTATTTAATCTACTTCTACTATAAAATTCTATTTACGTTTATGTTTACGTTTTATCTGCATCCGAGGGTTTCTATACGCATGGAAGGACCAAGAAAAAAGATATAGATTTTTTGATAAAATACTCGAGTATTATATAAATGATTTTTTTGTCCCTAACTTTGAACTTAATCTGATTGATAAATCTTGATGACGACTGATCACAGTATGCGCGTAATCATCTCAATTCTCTCGAACGTACTGATTAAAATTATATTAACGGCTCACGTATATTTCCAGAGTAGCAAAATATGGAAAGCAATATCTTGCAAGTTATTCAACGATTCACATTACGTTGAAATTGTACTTTATACATTCTGGTGAAAATTAAACTACCTTTATAACATTTCTTCCAAGAGTAGACCTGACCCGGCAATCGATGATACATTATTTGTATTTTCATCCTTGAAAAGAGTGCATTTGTCATTTACAGATCGTTGGGATGAAAGCAATTTTCCTATTATATAATTGCGATATATTCCAGTTTCCAAACGACGCTGTACGAGACTCAATCGTTGATGGTTGCATTCTTCTTCTCCATGCTGTTCACGGTCACGTCGGCAGTCAGATTCATAGTGGCCGACAAGGAATCTGGGAATAGTACGGTAAGTGTAATTGCTAGTACTTTGCACCAGGGATTTAAATATTGTAAACATCCTTAAGGTGCAGTTAAGATAATAAGGATGTCCTTAAGGTGCAGATCAATTTTAAAATTTAAACTCAACTGATACATAAAATGAATGTTCTTAAGTACATTTCATTAGGCTTTGTAATGCTTCTTTCTGCAAAGTAAAAGGTATACTTTAAAGTAAATTATAAGTATAAAGTATACTATTATGAAATTATATTGAAGGTACTATTAGTACTATTAGAGGTTTTCAATAAAAAACATCAAAATCAACTTAGTTCTTATAAGTGATGTACTTTAGATTTTGTGTTAAGGTTAGATTTTGTTACTAGTGACGTAATCTACTTGTCCGAAAGTTCACTAAAAAAAACTGTCAAAGATGTGTGTCTAGTAATCGGGACTAGGCCAATGTAAGTATGTGTAACAGGTGATAGAACGTGTAACAGGTGATAGAACCAGTGTAATTCGACCGGGGAGGTACCACCGCTACATCTATTTCTAGCGCGAAGCAGTTC
>DWTU01002659.1:0-11208 GCA_018251515.1 Cecropterus confusis | reverse complement strand
CATCGGCTTTGAAAGAGAGCTCTTTTTGCACCTTTCTTGAAGAGCCCCATGTTGTAGCGTTCCGGGAATTCCTCAGGAGGAAGCTCATTCCACATCTTGCATGTTCGTGGCGGGAAAGTATATGTATATTATTATATAATATTTGTATCTATAATTACTTTGATCCATAGGGAGCTATGTTTCCCTAATGATGGAGTCATTATCATATCAGATGGACTTTCGTGTTACTAAATTCTTTTTATAGTCCTTCATCTATTTTTTTAGTATCGAGTAAGCGGTTTTTCTGATGTATAATCCGTTGAAACCGTCTCATGTAACCGTAGTCTTATTTGTGTTCATACATGTAGAGTTAGATATAATATTGTGTACAGTAATACTTTGAGTAAGCAATAGCTAGAAGGTACGTGCTAAATATATAAACTAAGCTCCGTTGTTTATTTTGCTATTGTTGTTAACACATCTACTATAACTACAACGTATATCTAACAGCCTTTTGTAAGCCTTTTCTATTCTATTCTTGAGAAGTCGTTTATTGTACATGCCTTTGGCTCAGTTCGGTAACACAACTCTTAAATTTTATATCCATCCTTTGGTAATTTCTACCTACTATCATGCAAATACTTTGTAGGTAAAACATGATGAACTTGATGGCTAATTCTGCCTTATAGCAGTATTTGTGCTATTGTATTTTATTTGAAGAATTTATAATTTTTTTGTCTAACTAAAGCCTTGTTACTTATATCCAACAAAAGCATATTTTGTGCTTTCCAATGAAGATTTCAATGTATTAAAAATAGATAAAGTAAAGTTGTAGTATTTTTCGTTTATTTCATTGTCACCTTGTCATATACCACTTGTACGAATTCATCACATTTATTTATCAGAACTATTAAAATAACCTAACTCTGCATTGCTACGTCATTCCAAATGCCTACGTTGTCACAAATCCCTATTAAAATTGGCAAATAAAAATCGTCATCCTTATGACTAACTGCGTGTACTGTCGCTAAAACAATACTACAAATGTTAATACCTCCACTAAAAGTGAGTTCTTCGGTGACTAAATGTTTGGAACGAACATATAAACCGAATTGCCCATTCGTCACAAGTTTAGTTTCGTCTGTGTCATTTGACGTATGTCTACAATGTTAATATTAGTGTAATGTTAGAACTGTTTCCACATGTTCGACCATCTACGATTGGCGAAAAGATTATTTTTAGCGAAGATAACCTGTTAATTGGGATGAAGGCATTAATGAAGTAAGTCCAAACTAATAACAATTACTGTCAAACTTAAAAGTCATGAAATACCAATTTAAGAAATTGATTGGACCTCTACTCGGCCAAGTGAAACAAGGTTTTTTTTATGATGTTTTAATGATGAAGTACATTAATGTGACTTTATGGAGTAAATAAGTGTATCAGAGTCAGTAAAAAACAATATGGGGAAAAACGAAAATATAGGAACAAACCAGCTGAATTTCTTGCTGGATCTTCTCAGTTGAGATCGTGTTTCGATCCTGTGGTAGTGTAAAAAAAATGTTGTAACAGATATATCGTAAGTGCCGCCGTAGGCTTATTCAAATTAAAGATATCGTCATATAAACTTTACCATAAGCCTAAAATGTAAAAAATGTAATGCAATCTTAAAAAATAAGTTTATCCGACTTAACGACACGACCATGACCGAAATGTTAATCTACTCAATTATTCATTACCTTATGCCCTTACTTTAGTTTGTATTTTTTCTCAACTGAAAACTAATCGCTTGTAAAGGACTTTGTTAGTATTTTCCGGTCTCGATGATCCGTAAACGAGATTAGCTTCTCCGTCCTCGATGGTACAATTCAGTCTCTATATTATAGTTGCTATTTACCTTGATGACACAACTCTGGATGGGCATCGTACAAAAAATCCGACACCGTTGGCATTGCCTAAATATTTAATATTTGGTCTACTTAATGCCACGTCTGCGAGTGCGTTTCACTATCGTTGATAGGCCGTTATCACAATCTTAACAATCAGGGACGTGTCGCCATGTATCATCATTCATCATCTGTAAATCTTGACGTGATTCCGATGTGATTCGGTGCAAATGTGCCATTTTGATAACGACTGTCACCACGCAAACACTGTGCCAAAGTGTCCTGTGTGTTACGTAACCTCTTACACCAATCTGGGAATTCCTTAGCTCTTGTTGCGTCTCTGTAAGTCTTTCAATCGTTTTAGTATTCGGTTCCTCAGTTACATTGAAATCTGTTAATTAATCACTATATATTTCTCTATCAGCAATTACATAAGACGAAACGTCATACCCCTCGAGCGCCGTATCAAATAATCCTTTACTATGTTTTAAATATTTTTTATTATCGCTTACAATCAAATTTCAAAAGATAATGGTTTCAACAGCTTATCATCTGGAGAAAGAGTACTAAGCAGTATTATATTATAAGGACCAGTGATTTTAGTGCAAGTGATTTATCAGTATTAATGGACTCAAGTGATATTTTTGAAGATTTATAAAAATGTGTTGCCAAACCAGTGGACAAAGCTAACAAAGATGTCAGTGAGGTGACGCAAGGACCGGCCGATGGGCTGTAGTGATATAGAACACGAAAACATTCCTCTACTAAAAATTCTAACCCAGGGCCCGGTGGAGAGCAGCAAGGATACCTGCAAAATGACCAAGGGCCCTCGGAAAGTGAAACTAGTCATTGTAGTCAACAATAAGAAAGAGTGAGTATAAAACATTTTACGCTTCTGCAATTGTAGCCTTATCGCGAATATTTATTGAATCTTTTACAGCGGCTTGAATTGCGTCTTGTACAACTTTTTGTCTGTCTATGAAACATATGATTCAATTCATCTAAAAAGAATGAAGAATAGAGTAAATTGTGAACTTCTTAAAATAGTTCCCAAATAAATATAGTTTTTTCATAGCGCAAGTAAAACTTGATCATATCAAATCTATTCAGGTACTATAGAAAATCCCAAGTTAAAATTTTCACTTAGTCATAGCGGGCATCATCTAACATAGTCACTTCGATAGCTACTTCGATGAGGACCCGCGTGGCGGAGCGGTCACCATGTCGGTCTGATATGCAGTGGATTTTGGGTTCGATCCCCGGCTAGACAGACATCTGGGTGGACGTGTCTTTGGATGTCCATGGCACCCACGACTAAAGAAACGTCCTACTGTGAGGCTATGAGTGTAGTGTAGGAAGTTCGTTATTATTATAAGTTCGTCCAGTGCGCATAATCCAGTGCCACTAGTTCGAGCTTATTATGTTTCCTCAAAAGGGGCGTCTATTATTTACGTGAGGTTATTTTGGCGATTTTTCGAGTTCCTCAAAAATATAACTAAATCTCACAAAGGGCGGGCCTTTGTGAGATTTAGTTATATTTGTATTTAAGTGCTAATCGAGAAAATGATCAAAAATAGGAGAGAAATATATTTAATTTAATCCGGCTTTCTTACATTTCATCACGGTTTATTGCAGAAAAACCTGATAGTAAGACGAGACCCACCCTCCCCTACGTACAAGATATCCCTTGAAATTTTACCCCCCTGCCCCCTTAAATTTCGTTTTCGGCCGTAAACAATAAAAATAGTGATTGTTTTAAGAACACCTAATATACACGGACTACAGGCACAGAATAATCCTACATTCAGATATCCGTATCATAAAAAGCCTTGTTCTTCGTCATTAACATCCACCGGATACGACCGATTTCGCCCTCATTACCTCGTAATTAAGCTGATGTTATGATAAAAATTAGCATATAATAGTTAGTATTCATGTCTATCCGTCGCTGTTCATTCATAAAAACTTATTGATAATCTTTGTATACAAAGCTTCTTCTGTCGTAACTGATGCTAATTTAACCAAGTTTTTATTTTTGTTGTCAGATAATTTTGTTCAAAACTTTAGCAGGTATTTAAGCATTTAACTTGCCAAAGCGTATCTTGCCAAACAAGCCTCTGGTTTAGTCAAATGTTTAGCAATATACTGGGGTTAGCATTTATTGCACTGAACCACTACACTTTCAAGGTCATCCATAAATTACATTACACATTAACATGCATGTGACATTATGTGACAAGGAGTAGGGAGGGGAGCTAAATTTCGCGACGTCACAGTTAAAAAATTATATGTGAGCATTAAATACGAAATTTGTTCTACATAAATACTACAATAATATACTTTTTTATTTTACTTTTATTGTATAATAATTTAAACGTAAATTAATATAATTTCAGAACAGCTGTTCTAATTTAAAAAAATCCTTGACTAAGATTGCAATATATGGTGCATCACACTTGGGAAGTGGGGAGCGAGGTCTCACAAATGAGACCATATGTTTCAAGGACGGGGTCTCCCCGTGTCAAAGACCCCTCCGGGTCAAAAAATCATGAAATTCGTGTGATGTAATTTACGGATGGTCCCAAACGCAATTTCAATAGCAAAAATGTTTGTGACATATTTGAAGCCTTCAATATATCACCACAAATGGACAAGAGGAAATGCGTATTTATTATGCCAATACATACAATATTAGCTAATAACTTCATACATATACACTTCTTATAATTACCTCTACGTCGTTTCTTGGCGCTGGTAGGAGCATCAAGAGGCAGGGGTTCGTCCGAGTCATAGAACGAAGTGACGCGGTGAGGTGAGACGGCCGTCCGGTTCAGGTTAGGGTACCGCGTACCAGGATCCAGGGTGTAAGCGCCGAAATCACGGTGCAAGTTCTCGGGCGTTGTTTGAGCTGGATATAAAATAAATGACATACATGGCCACGTTTCCATTTAAGTTACAATTTAGTATCGATGGTAACTAATTAGTTTAATTCATATTAAAACGGTCTCGATTTGCATTGACAAATATAAAACAATAACGTTAATACTGTTTTCTTCTTAAATTATAGAAGTAGCTAACGCGCGTGTTCTCCGATTGATAGTAAGTGACCGCCTATGGACATCTACAACTAACCCTTGATAGAATAGGAGTTCTAACTTTGATTAACGCTTTCCTATTTCGAAGGACTAAGATTAAAAGCTTAGTATAAGTGCTTCTCCCTTCACCCTTCAAACTAGACTTCAACGTTTAGCAATGATTTTATAAAAGACATGTAATTATTTTTAGATCCTCTGTCGAATCACAACGTTTATGTCAAATCACAGCTTTAAAAGTGTATTTTGTCAAAAAAAACTGGTTACTTTATACGCTACTTCACCACTTTATATTGTTCAAAATCTATAGAATATTTACACGTTAGTACATAATACGATTTATATGACATAAATTAACTTACCCAGTAGTCGATATATGGATTCTCTCTCGGCAATAACCTCGAGGGGGTGCGGCGCGGGGCTATGGCCCCAGGCACGGACCGCCCAGGCGGCGTCGAGGGCGGACAGGAAGCCCCGAGCGCAGCCCGAGCCCGTCGGCCAGAACGGCTCCAACAGACTGTCGCCCACTAGCTGGCAGAGGAGCCTTCGCCCGTGTCGTTCGTATACCTGACACGGGAATAAAATTTATTACTGTTGGAAATAAACAGCAGAATAAACATCGTCATTGCGGTAATTAACCTTGCTATCTTTCTTTCAATAGGAATTCATTGTCTTCGAATGTCATAGACAAGCGAAGTTGATCAAAATACTGGTACATGTAATGATTTGTTTAAAAAACTTTATTTGTCATAAAAACATGACAGTTTTAGTCAAAACGAAACAAGATGATTGTTGTATTATGTGCTTATATCCTTTTATATGTCATCAGATTTCTATTTTCTTACTTAATAAACAGAAATTGTATCGTTAAATATAACAGTGGGCAAAGTAGATCGATATATCGGTGTATGTTACTTACGTATCATATTAGTACAACAAAATTAGTATACAATGCATACCACGAAAGCCCTTGAATATAATGACGCATTAGTGATTGAGTCATAAAACCATAAAATATATATCACACTTGTTTCTATATATTAACTTAATATGAGTCAGATCCTACTCGTACACTTAAAGTTGATGATGATATGATACTAATGATAGATATTTATAACTTAACAATTATAGTCCGTGATAAGCAAAGTATTACACGAAGATCTAACCTAATCTGTAATTCTTTACACAAATTTGTCAAATCTGAAACTCTCATAGTATCATCATATTATTCTAGACCAATATTATCGCAAAAATTCTCCATTTTTATATTTAACGGGCACTCACAATACGTTAATTTTATGGCAATATTTCGACCCAATTGCATGGATTGTGGTCACCGTATACTTAAATATATTTTAATCGATGTAACGTTGTAACCGATACAATAATGAGTGCTTTCTAAATATAAATGAATGTTTGTAAGTTATAAAGCAATTGATTAATTTCAGCTACCATTTATATATATCTCTAATACCTCAATTTTAAAGAACTAATAAAAACATCCTGCAACTCACTCTAAATGTATCATTACTTTAATTTTATGCGAATTTTCGACTCGATAGCATGATCGTGGTCACGGCGGACTCTTTAAAGTATATTTAACCGATATGTGGAAAGACTAATAAGAACATCTTTCAACTTACTGCAAATATATTACTTAATACTATCTTATGTAGAAGTAAGATAACTTCTTATCATCCTAATATTATAAAGGCGAAAGTTTGTAATATGTTTGTATGTTTATTACATTTTCACGCAAAAACTACTGGTCGGATTTCGCCGAAATTTGGCTTACATATAGTTTATTATCTGGATAACCTATGTGTTACATAGGATTACCGTGATAAACGTAACCAAAGCGGGCAGAGCCTCGGGAATAACCTAATAAAAAGTGTAAAGTTAAATATTTATAGCTTCGTTATAAGACAATTCAGTTCAGTCAATCGCGAAATGCCAAGCATCTAGCTTGGCGTTTAACTTTAATAACTTAGCACCTTGATATTAAAATCGTTTATAGCCTATCTAGAACGAGTATCCGTTTTAGAATAACGAGATCCATTTTCATGTCATGCAAGTTTTCGTTGTAGAGCGATACTCTATTGGTATTTAGTAATTACGCCCTTTGAAATATCGCGCCTCGGATAAGATGCGCGAGCGCCGTTAACAAGACAACATAATGATACGAACCGCCTTTGTCTGTGTTTCGCCACCTGCCCAAACAGTTGGGAGGGGAAATAGTATCGATATGGCTTATCGATATAACGGTAACGATTAGGTACGGTGGAGATATTTATAGACTTAAGTGATCATTAATAAAATTTAGGTACTTAGGTATTCACGTAAGTGAGTAAAAATGCTGAAAGATGCGTTCCGATAGTAGCTCAGATTGGAAAGTTCAGTATTTTGCTATTAAATTCTTAAAGTGTGCAGCCTATGAGTCAAAGATAAGTTTGGCAAAACGTCATGCATCGGAATCTGTCAACTCCTATAGGCTACGGTCGGAAACTACTAAACATAAATGTATATCTACATTGTTTTAAATACACCTAAAATTTACTTGAGATTATACGAACTATAGGAGTTGGGACAATATTTTTCAACGAAAAAACAAAAGCAACAGCTTTTTTTTAGTTCAATAATATTATGAGCATACTAAAAATGTTATTCTGGTTTGAAGGGTATGGGCATGGAAGTTATATTGATATAAGATGACTACAAGTCTGGAATCAGACTCGAAGGTAAGTTTTAAGCCCCATTTTAAGTAGGGCTACACGTGTACAAAATCGTTGTGTAGCATACTAAAAAGTAGACAATACATAACGCCGCTATATAATTCAAATATCGATACGTCGACTGACAAGAGACTATAAAATATCGATAACTACGCGTACTTCTTCCACCACCACCACTTCCTTATAATGCTGCCTTGTTAGCGGTTGTTAGTCACTCCGATGTAAGGAGAAACGAGACTCTTAATTCCAGCTTTAAACGTGTGATTTCTGCCGTCAGGAAGTGTCAAGTCATTATTTAGGGTCGTTTTTTACTGAGTAAACTTATACTTGGTAATTTTGGGGAGGTTGAGGTTGATCCTGTCCGAATATGGTTTGAAGCAATTTTACAATTTATGGTGGATTTAATTTAAATAATAAAAAGCTGACTTCGGTTACCTTCCGAAATAATAATAGTAATAACATCAACTTGTTATCGAACATTCCTCATCTCCAACTCTGTAAATGCGAATTGATTAGAAAAGCTTTTAAATATAACACATTTGAAGTTATTTGGGTTTATTACAAAGATAAAACATATCAGTGTATTTCCAATAACTGCCGTTGCATTCAGTGTTATGAAAAAAATAAGTAAAAAAAAAATATAAATATATAGACATAGAAATAAAGGCCGTGACGTCCAAACAAAATAGACAATATTAAGTTCAACTATAACAGTTTAAAACCAGACAGATTAAACTTATTGATTAATGACAAAATTTTTAAAATCTCTAGAAATTGATTACGATTTCGTTGCTCCATAACAAAGGCTATGCAAAAGATACTTATGTTATCTCATACACAATGACGCGCTTTCACACATTTATCATTATTTTATTTCTATTTCAAAACGATGACCACAAATTATTTTGTTATTTATTTATGGAAACATTTAGCATGAATCGTAACACCGCTTTTAAGGTCGAACTGTAGAAATATTGTAGATGGAAACCAAACATATGGTTACAAAAGTTTAAGTTTGACATTTTATTTAGCTTTTGGGCGAAATTCACATTTAGTCCGCCATAATAATAGTTGTGATAATACCATATATATTATATAAGTATTTTAAGTTCCCTTTTATTTACCTTAAAATACAAATAACGTAACTCTATTCAATTTTATTAACATTATTTGCATCGATATTAACTGAGACGGATAATACCGCCAGTTCTTGCATCCTTATTACATTATATTATTCCTCTTTTTCATTTTAATTCGTGGTAAAACAAAAATCGGTCAAATGAAATAAAATTGTTACAATAATTGATATTTGCATTAATATTAACAGTCACAAAATTTTAGAACCGTTTCAGTGGCCTATAATAACGAAATTATTCATAAGATGAGGTATCTGTGACTTATATTCTAAGTTCCATGGTATACTAAGGAACGCCGTTACCGACTTTACGGGGACAGTGTATATCGCCTTTCTTTGTGGAGGATTTATAGCAATTTCATGAGCTTTATTTACTTTTATAGACGCTTGACGCTAGACTAAGCTATAAATAACGCAAGGCGACCGGACACACTGACTAGTGTCGTGAATAAGATTTTCCTCTTATTATGTTTTCGGATATAAATTAGGCAAGATTTATTAATCCACCGTAGTAAAGTGTATACCAATTTGGTTTACTACCAGAAGCAGGTTTTTATATACCGTCAGTTTTGTGACATATTATTATGGCTTTATTATCTTGTACAGCGTATATTGTTATATATACATATTTTATCTTCTTACCAATTAATAGCTAGTAATTACGAAGATTCTACATAGCAACATTGCTCTCAGAATAATTAAGCTGAATTGGCAATGGCCAGGCCACATCGTTCGTAGGACAGACAACCGATGGGGTAGAAGAGACCTCGAATGGAGAGCACGTCTGGGCAAGAGGGGTACAGGCCGCCCCCCGACCAGGTGGACTGATGATTTGAAGAAGACGGCGGGTAACCGCTGGATTCAGATAGGTCAGGACCGGTCGGAGTGACGCCGATTAGGGGAGGCCTATATCCAGCAGTGGACTGTCAAAGGCTGATACATAGAAAAATAGTTACATTTAAAGGAAATTTTATACTTGTACAACTTTTGAAATATATACTTTAGTTAAAACCACAGACCGTATAAAACAATGTTAGACAATTTACTTGTGACTTCAAATTGTAATTGTAAACTTTTGATATGGACATATGGACATGGGAAGTTACTTCTGACCTAAAATTGTAATTGTAAACTTTTGATAGAATACATGGACTCTAAATCCTATTAATAAAATTGAGGAGTTTCAATTTCTTGTTAATGCGATTTCAAATACACAAACAAACCAAAGTTCTTAAAATAGCGGTCACGGGACGAATGGCAGATGTGAAACATCGTGTTCGTACAAGTAATATCCATAAAAGACAGGATTGCGACAGGAATTAAATATATAGCATAATGAGAATAGCGCCATCTATAAACAGTACCCCGCACTAATTCGAACTAACACCACAGCCCGCTTAGTAAACGTAACCGCTTTCTACACTCATAGACCCACAGTATGTCCGTCCCTGTAGTTCCGGGATTAGAATAGGGCTACGGCATCTCCTGCCTGTCGTAAGAGGCGATTTAAAGGGGCTTCCGGGGTTGCGGGAGGTATAAGTGGGAGCTCGAACCGTCCAGCCAGACGACCCCGAGAAGGACGGCGGTACGGTCGTAAAGACCAGACGGTGCGGTGAGCCCAGCCGCTCACCTGGGTGGAGCCCGATGGGGCAACGCGGTCAGAAGACTCCGGGATCTCCAAAGGAACACAACCGGTTTCCGGTTCCCCCTCGAGAACAAAAAAAAAGACTCACAGTATGATTTTCCTGTGTCGTGGGTGCCATGAACACACAAAGACGAATACACAAACACCCAGACCCATAACAAAATCTAAACTCATCATTCAGATTTCTGTCCGGCCGGGATCTTACTCGGGACCCACCGCGTATCACACCGGTATGGTGACACGCGGACGACGGTCGACGCTTAGTTTTGTTTGATACTTAATCGTTCCAAACTGGACAACAGATGGCGTTATACTAAATGCGGCATGGCGATCGCCACGCGAACAGTGAGCCTATAGATGTATCACATCAAAAACATGTAAATTATATTATGACATTATACATGTATGGGATCATACATGTCTCCAACAGAATCCGCCCTCACGCCTCCAAAGGTACTCACCAACAAATATAATGAGGGCCAGGACCCCGAAGGTCGCGTGTGCCCTCGCGTTGATGTCCGGATGCCTCGCCTGATATATCTTCACCATGCATAGCACCGATGTCACGTACATGAACGACGTGTCTGGGGGACGGAACCTCTTATATTGAACATGTTATATATCAAGGGTCGGCAAGTAAATTTAAGCGGGGTCCGGATATTGTTGAAAAGTT
The DNA here is from genome assembly GCA_018251515.1 of Cecropterus confusis. NCBI lineage: Eukaryota > Metazoa > Arthropoda > Insecta > Lepidoptera > Hesperiidae > Cecropterus > Cecropterus confusis. The sequence goes on along the minus strand of DWTU01002659.1, from coordinate 66 downwards.
CAAAAAATGTCTTTATTGGAACGAAGTTCCTTATCGCGCGGTACGCTGGCTAAGGGGGCTAGGCGA
>DWTU01002658.1:0-11210 GCA_018251515.1 Cecropterus confusis | reverse complement strand
CGACCGCCCTTTATCACCTATCTTTAGTTCTGGGACTTCAAGGCAACATGATAGGCCCGGTCCTAGTTCTAATACTCGCATGGAGCTTTATGCTCTAACATATTCGTTATATCGAATAAGTAATCGAAGAAATTTTATTATGCGTATCTCGTTAATTGATCAATTAAAATTAGAAAAAAGATCACGCAAACTTTGTCACTGGCCTTGGTTTTAACGAGAGGTTAAGTTTTGTAACACTATTCAATTTAAGTTCGCTTTAGTGTGACATATTGACGTTAATGTTAAGTAACAGTTGCACATTGCTCGTAGCAAACTTGCATACAGCTTATGCGCAACCGGCAACACACGCGTCTTTCCGCGCCAATTAATAAAGAACCTAGAGTTTTCTATTTAATCTGAATGTATTTTTACATAAATAGATTTAATTTTAATTACGTTATGCTTTGTAATTTTTTAACAGATTCTAGTAAATGAGGGTATATCGACCTCGTATAATAAGTGTTTAGATTTCGTAAATCTTATTTTATAGTAATAATTTATTTCTTTAAAACATCTTTAATAATCAGATTTTTTTTCTTTATACGATGGCTCCTAAGACTTCAGAACGTTTATGACGAGTTTTAGTATTAGAAATTTAAAAAAAAATAAAGATTGTTGAATTTGGAATATAAAAATTATGTGGTTTGTGAAACGATACGAAGTTAAGATTGAATATTTTTGGGAATTATCAAATATCATCAAGAATGATATACCATGAAAAAAAACACGGAGAGAATAAGCAGTACTATGGAATAGCAAAAAATGAATGATTCAAATCTTCCTCATGCACACTACAAGAACACGAATTAAAAACAATATGAAGAAAAAGTAGGCCAGATGATACTAGACGACAGCCGTGTTACATTCATAATAATCAGCGTCAGTTTTTAATTCGTTTTGTAGCCGTTTATTCTTTACTTTAGGCAATATCTTATCTTACCAATTTTAACATTATAGCATTGTTTCAGGAGGACTGATAGCAACTGACATTAGCGGTAGCGACAGTGGCTGTGTGCCCGTAGAGCGCGCGCGGTTTTAATTTATTGTGCGAATCCCAAATTATATTTTCTAAAATAGTAGTAGCCTAAGTTACGCCTTATGACATCAGCTATCCAATAGTGAAAATCTTGTCAAAATCGGTCCAACGGTTTCAGAGATTACCGGGAACAAACAGACAGACAGACAAAAATTTTAGTAATGTTATCAGTATCGTATATACTTCCATATGCTAAAGCTGTTATTTCGATGTTACAAACAGACATTTCTATATTATTTATATGTATAGATTTTAAGACTCTTTTCAATGGTTCGTCTGTCAGAAACCAGTGGGTAGGTGGACTTCCAAGGAGTTGGTAAGCAATGGCACCCTGGCGGATATTCATGCATTTTTTACAAATGCGACTGGCAGTATGTGTTTAAAGTTCTATGGTTATCTTTGTCAAAGACCTGTCATAGTCTGTCTCCACACTTATAACAACTGCCGCACTAAAATCACATGCTAATAAAACAACTGACTTCCCTTTTACCACAATTACCACATGTACTTAACATTTAAAGTACATCACACCTTTGTACGCGCAATCGCTTCGCATTACGACAACCTAATAACTGTCATTGACGATCGTTAGTTACACAAGTGCTGTCTAATCGTCAATAACTGCGATTTGCTATACTCAATAAGTTTTGACAATAGACTGTCGATTGTTAACGATTAGCACTTTCCGTTTAATACTTTTACCGGTCTTGACGTAACGGCTTTCTGTCTAATTTTAGCTAGACTTTTATATTTCAACTAGACACTGTATTTTGTTGTCTTTCCAGATATTGTGACTATCGATTTATTGACTTTTTACTTCTATACCTATATAAGTAATTTAATCCTTAATTGATTTGCTTATAAATATTTTACTTTCGATAATCAGTTAGTTTGTTCAACGGTTTTGTTGTAAACAAAGAATGCAATAAGCAAGTACAGATTATTTAAAAAATAACTATTATTTGCATTATACATATAATAATAAATACGGCAGTCTACTGATTCGTAGGTACGTCTGCCTACATACTAAGATTTTTTTATTGCAAGATTATTTTCCTTTATATTTTTATATTTGATCGTATACATTATACACTTGGCTTTATTTATTTCTCTGTATCTATCAACGTTATGTACGCTGGTATGAGTATTAAGTATTAACGAGAAAATTATTACGTAATACTCGTCATAAAAGCTCATGAACGTCAATCAAAAAATCGTTACTCATCCAATGACTGCAAAAATTGCACTGTAATACGAGCATCATTAGGGGAATTGAACGCAAATGTAGTGTATACCTAGAAAATAGAAAGTTTGGAAAGTAAATGACATTATGCGTAATGCTTCTAATGTTACAATATATTTTTTGTTTTAAAGTAAAGTTTTTATTCTTAATACGAATTCAATGCATCTGTGGATACTATCTACAGATATTTCCCATGGCCTTATCTACTACCATACTATCTACTAGACTACTACTACCTTATCTACTTGATAGTACCCATGATTCGGAAAGTGAAATTGAAGTCATAACGTCCTTGAATCATCCGAGGGTTGTAACTATTTATATCTGGACATACGATAGAAATGGGTTGAAAATGGGGACGGAAGGGTAGGGACCCGGGCACAAAATAATATTTATCGTTATTCAAGAGTCAAACAGTACGCAAAAGAAACGCCAAATACAAATATATGCCGTTAAACAAAAAACAAATTAGTTTTAAGAGACATGTAAAGGTTTTTTATTTATTAATTTAAGTTTTAAGTGAAAGTTACTTTTTCGTTCGTTATAGTTAATTAGTAACTAAATAACTGTCATATACTTGATAATACATACTTAGTTTTATTTATTGAGCCCTTTTCTAGCTCATTCTTTTTGGGGTCACTCGAGACCTCGATTGTGTGATTTTCTCAATGCGCCTAATTAAGGGTCAATACAAAACAACGGATGTTTGATTGACTTAAGGTTAACCTCTTATCCTTCGAATTAAGGTATGCATGCCTATGGCGCATAAGGAGCATTGACCGATTGATAAATTCCCTAAAAAAATCATTACATAAATTATAATTTTAAAGAAAGGTTTCGTCATACGTAAGCAATAAAAACCTTTCTTTTTCGTACACTGTGTAATGAAATACAAGACCAGTTAACCCTGAAAGTACATTTGGATTGTGAAAGATTATGCAGTTACTTTTCTCCATCCCAAATATTATGTACATAAATAATTCAAACCAAACATCGTTCATAAGACAAGTTGTAAAATTGTCAGGTGCCGGTTCGACATGTGTTGTATTTTTTGTTGCAATGCTCAAATTATTTCCTGTATAGATTCGCATTTTTTGTTATTACTTAATTCAAAATTCTAATGGAGACACATGGGCGTCGTCAGCCGTTGAGCCAGCAGTTGGGGCAATTGATATAGATTTCGCATTCCTAGGTTGGGGGCGGGGGGCAGCTGCAACCTTTGGCGTCAACAAACGGTAGGAATCCAATGTATAAAACGTTTTCTTTAATCTCTAAAGTTATAAGTAAGTTATAGTTCCTACTATTGGACCCCCCTACCTCTTTTGGCAACGCCTATGTCTATATACGCAATTATTTGTAAATACGCAATTAGTTAATTATTTTTAATTACACAAAGATTTAAAATAAAGAAAATTAAATGTCTTTGGAAATACGTAATTAAAAATATCGAGTGAACGAGTAGTTTTAAAACGTATACCTAATAAATTTCTATTAATCTATTAATATTAACTGTACATTTTAATTATCTTTACTGTTAAGGTGACATTTTTAAATTAGCTAACAAGTTGTTACACTCTAACGTACATTCTAACACGACCAAATAGTGTAATTCATTAAGGAACCAGTAAGATTTTGTCTAAGAGTATGTTTAAAAAGATATTTGTACTAATTCTTACAATTAAATTTTTCCATTATTTTAAGTCAGATTTAATATACTTAATATATCTGTTAAAAATTTTGTAAACATAACTATAATGGAAACAATTCAATACATAAATATAATTCAGGTACGTAAATACATTAGAAACAAAATCAACTAAATTATTGTAAACATTTGCATCCCCATTATTACAATTAACAATATAGTTCAAGCTCAAGGTACAATAGTATACAATAGTAGTATTATTTAGTAATCGGTGTACAAGGTCGAAATTAAGGATATGAAGCGTTGTATAACCGTTGCACAAGAGCCTTTGTATTATTAAGTAAATACATTCAAAGCGCGTATGACTCGCGTTTTAAAGATGGTAGAACCTTTCGTGATTCGATTCCGGTTATATCAGCCCAATAATAGCAGTATTAAACGCTGCTATGTTCTGGTTTGAATGTGGTAAGTGAGATATACTTATCCGAGGCGTTTCAACTTAGTAGGTTCCTCTGGGGAAGCAACGCATCTGTGGTCGACATCAGGTCGACTCGATAAACCTCAGAAAAGACTTAAATCGTAAGTCTTCGAACTTCGGTGCTTCAGAGGACACACAAAACCGTCATTATCAATTATTTCCTTTGAATGTTACTTAATTGGCGTTAAACTTTATCGAAGATCCTATTCTCGGTTTTGAAACATTCAAAACAGGTTGGCTCTAAGACGTACTTTTTTCCACCATTTTGCATCCCAATCGAAATTAGTAATTAGCTTTCTGGTCTCTAATGTAATAAAACATCTTATCAATAGATATTTATTTGACGCGTACACAATATTCAAATAATCATAGTTTTTAACAAGATCTATTTTATTTTTTCAACTCCAGCACCACCTTACTTTTTAATCCACACCTTACTTCCCTTCTTGTTGTAAGGATAACATCGTTTTTCCACATTAATCCGATTAAAAATACAAGCAATAAGTTTTTTTTTTGTTTTCAATACAATATTCAATGCACATACATATTTGTATAATGTTATGGTTCTACTTTATTCAAACCACGCTAGATGAAGGTTATAGCTATGTTGACGTCATATGTGATGACACTGTACATTATGGTGTCGCATTTGGTTCGGAATTAGGCCACCGTTTGATTTATTCGCTTACCATATTCCAAAGTATTGTCACTAGCATAGAAAGGAATTCATTTGGTGGTGGTAATATTTTTACCGGTTAATTGATGTAGAAATTGTTTTGCTTTTACAATCATTTGTGTTATGACATCGTCGCTAACGAAGGTAAAAGTACCTCGTAATTCGGAAATTATAGATTCTTCTAAATATCGCAAATATAGCAATACTAGCTTATTCGTAATGAGTATCCTGTGTCAATCCAGTTCATAAACTGTGTGTGCCAAATTTCTGCGAAAACCGACCAGTAATAAATTCACATACATAATCATAAACTTTCGCATTTACTATACTAGTAAGATTACACTCATTAGTTAGATTACAGTATAAGATTATTTTAATATATTTTAATTTTTGTAATAAATTAATATGAAATCTGCACAGAAAACGCCGATTTTGAAGAAGATTTATGATATTATATAGCTACCCATATAACTTTTAAATAACCTGATTTTATCAGAATGTAATCAATTACAACGCACCAAGTTGTCATTGCAAATATACAGTTTATAGTTTTACAGTCATGATTATTGACAAGAAGAATAACCTACTCATTATATATTGCAGCAATGCTGGACTGGACTTACGTTTAAATGACTACCGCTATAATAAAGTCGGACGTTTATTTATAAAATCTTATCTTACTACATTCGTAATTTGGATTTCATAATAACTAGAGTAATTGTATTTACTAAAATATTACTGATAGATTATATTTAAAGACTGTAGACCAGTGGTTCTTGACCCTTTAATGATGAGGGACCATTTGACAAAATATCTGTCCACCCATGGACCACTAATTGTTGAGAGGTGTGAGCAATATAGAGCAAAAATAAAATTGAACAGTTAATTTATCGCTGTAAAATTAAACACCTGAATTCTTGGTTCAGTGCTACTTAAATCCAAACGCATATCGGCAATGGCTTACAACCATTTGGCATTCTGGCATTTTGATGCTTGTTTTTGATTATTTAATAGAAATTGCTTTTTGGTTTTATCAATCTTCGGATGACATTGCGGACCACTTCGAGGGCTTCCTGGGACCACCAGTGGTCCGCGGACCACCGGTTAGGAACCACTGCTGTAGACGGAACACTGTCAATGTTTTTTTTAAAACATCGCGCTTTCCATTAACTTTATCCCTGATTGATGGACGGTTACATATAATTCAACGAATACAGTAAAAAGAGCAGCAAAATTTTTTAAAGGACGATAAGACCATAAACAAGAAAAACATGTTTTTCATATGATTTTAATCATTTATTAAAACATTTTTAATTGATAATTTATTTTTTACTTAATTTATATATAATATGAAGTTATATTGTATTTAAGTATTTTATTATTGCCCCCCGACCAGGTAGACCGATGACCTGAAAAAGACAGCGGGAAACCGTTGGATTCAGAAGGCACCGGACCGGTTGGAGTGGCGCCATCTAGGGCAGGCCTATGTCCAGCAGTAGACTTCGAAGGGCTGATGGATGGATGTATGAAGTTTTATATAAGTAACATCCATGAATAGGCAATATACACATAACTCCCTTTTTATCTATAATAGCCCTATTTTATTGGAAATATATAAAAATACATACCCTTTTTATACTTATAATTTTAAGGCAAGAGGCCACTAAATATTATTGTGCGAAACAAAATTGTATTATGACTGCCACTTTATCGACGTACTATTTAATTTTACTAAGTAAGAAAAACCACAAATATGTTCAAGTAAATTAGAAACAATGGGGTCGTAGGTTTGTAGCGGATATTTTAAAGGAAATGAGTATTGTATGAAAGTGAACATATGAAATGAATAAATAAAAAATATGTATTTAAAAGAAGTCATATATAGCAGGCAAATATCAAACTTTAAAAGTTTTAGACCTTGAAATAGTTTTATATGTAAAATCAGTCTAAAACGTCAATTATAAACGAAATCTATGCAAACCGATCCAAACACAACCTGAAAGATAATATACACAGTCACTTTTGAAATGGACCTTTCCTTTGTGTAAAATAATGTAATTAAACGCAGATTTTCGATCGGCATCCCCTTTCCTTTCACAATGCTGAAAGGACGTTTGTGTAAAATGTTAGATCGCAATTTTGAAATTGCTACTTTACAGTGATCTTACTGGGCGCCTGTTAATCTTCGATTTCATATCTTCGACAGAAAATCATGATCTAAGCACTTCGTGAAAGAAATACCGATTTATAAAATTTTACGACTTATGGGCAATGTGTATTCAATGAGAGATTTATATGTTATATGACAACGACCTATCATTATCACCAATTTTGAGACATACGTAGTAAATAATAGAGTTTCAAAAAGCTTTCACATGCTACATTAAATTCTACAATTTGAATTAATTTTCCTGGTGTATTAATAACTCATTTCCTAATTTACATATAAATCGTTTTACAAGCGTTGGCACAAATATTTGTTATAAATAATGCTTGGGCAATTTACTGCCTCTACGATCCTAGTTCGCAAAAATCATGTAAAGATTGTAAAGATTTCCCCATTGAATTTGATTTGCATTAATCTTGAAAAAATCTATGCTAGATTAAAATAGTCTTTCTAACTTACTTGTTATGCTTTATAACTGTCTGGGTAAAAAGGTCAAAATATAAAATTGTGTAATTGAATTCGCTTAGTGGTTTCGTGGGAAAATATTATTGTATCACAATTCTATAGAGTGGTAGAACCAGTATGGTTTGACAGAAGAATTATCATCGTCACACCTAGTTATTTCGAAGCGTGAAGGAGTTCTTGTGTTTCGGTTTAAGGCTGTGCAACACGCTGGCTGTCTTGCAACTGATGCGGCTGAATGGTAACGGTTCTGTGATTGTCTTCGGTTATAACTAGTTGTAGCTGCAAGGTGTGATACATACGCGAAAGCCGGACATTTAAGCCTTCGTTGGGATCAGCGAGACAGACAATTTCACCCAGATCTGATCTTTTGGTCAGATAGATAGAACCCTTGTTTTAAACAGTGACGTATGCCCTTCTGTAGGTAACATAATATAATAATCAAATGGACGTTCGCTCTTTTCGTATTAAAATCTCATAAAAATGTGTAGGTAAATGTCAAAAGGTCTCTCAAAATGTATGCTCCAATTTCAAAAATTGCGACCTTTCGCTTAAAACCAACCAAACCAGAATTCGTTGCCAACTTAATTACGATCGTGTCGCAAGCCGCACAATTGAAGTGAAGCTTGCAGTATTATTCCATTGCTAAGTGCATATACAGTTACCTATTGAAAGTCTTACCTGTACACTACGCAAACGTTGCAAAATAATAAAAAACGAAATGCCCCTGTTCGGTAGCCTGTAATAAAAAGATTGAGTACAGATATGAAATCTTAAAGTGAGTGTAAAAAGAGTAATGGATTGTATAATTTAAACAAAATTAAACAATACCTATAATAGTATATAATCTATAAAAGATCAATATGTTATACAATATCTGGTACATATGTACATATGTACCAGATATTGTCATAGGGTATAATACATAGAGTAGGGGAGACATACAGGTGCTTGTAGTAACAGGAAACCTCCGACGCTTAGAAAGAGATATAAGATTGCGTTAGACTATCTACTCTCTTTGAATGCGCCTTAGAGAAATTGCGCCAGGAAAACGCTGGTTTTTACAAATTACATACGTTTCTGTCGTTTTCCAAAAAATATCAAGCGCCAAAATTCAATTACAATAACAATTCAATAACAATCGAATCATTCTATTATGCGTAATTTTCTCGCTAATTGCATATGCGCGAGAAGAGAGAGATAGAGAAGGCATCACAATCTTCTCTCTCTTTTTAACCGAAGGACAGATCTAGGGTGGGGGCAAACCGGGGCCGGCTGCCCGGGGCGGCAAATTCAAACGGCAAATTTTGTAAATGGTATGTTATAAATGAATTAAAGGTAGCGGGGGCGGCATATCTCAGTTATTACCCCCCCCCCCCCCTTTAACGATCTGGGGCTGTCTGTAATACCCCTATGGATCTTTTCCAGCGTACGAGCAAGTTATGTGCTGTGTACGTGCAAGCTTACGATCAAATTCAAATGCTTTATTATTGACCTCTGACATTGTTAACATTTAAACAATGACGTACGCAATGAAACTTGAAAACGCACCAAAGTATGTCATTAATGCACATTTTGATGGAAAATTTAAAATCACAGAGTAAAAAGATGTTATGATAATGACTTAAACAAGTTGACAAGGGGTAAGGGCAAAATAAAATCTTTTTGACATTATATTATATATATAATATTTAAAATGAATTTGTGGTTATAACGCAAAAATATAACATAGTTACATAGATTTTTGATTGAAACACAGTTTATTATTATATTGTAAAACAACCATTTAATCTGGAAATTAAACTTGGAAGAAAAAAACATGCTTATACTTATTACGTGGAACCAAATGCATTTAATAAATATTTGTAATTAATGACATATAAAATCTATTTGTGATCTTGTAAATTATTAAATTAAATAAAATTAAAATTAAAATTATTATATTAAACAATTGTTAAATTAGTCATTAAACAGACAGACTTTCATGAATCTATAAGACTTTTTAGACGACTGCGTCAGAAGGAAGAGTTTTTCGAGCGTATGTATGTTTGTATGTATGTCCATTTCTTTTGATCCATTGAAGGATTGTGACGTGATTATCATTAGAATCGTCTCAGTTTGCAGTGACAGGTTATATAATTTAAAAAACAGCTCGCCTGCAAATAAAGTAACAAACGGGGGGAGGGACGACTTTTTTATTATCACGACAATTTATGACTATTTACACGAAGACTCATATAGAGCGTTAAATAAAAATATCGTTTTACCCGTCGGGTTTTTTTTTTTTTTTAATATTTTAAAACTAGTCTAGTTTTTGCTCTAAATAGTATTGTAGTGGGATAAGGTCTCCGTTTGTTCATGATCCGGAATTGTCTAGTACGAACGGTTGCAGACGAATGTTTTTTGGTTAGATGCTTCCGGGCAGTGTATTGCTGCTGCAACCGCAAGCAAGGAAACCAGTCAGTTTTACATAATCGGCGAAGTTTCCGACGTTGGTTACCAATTCCGCAAAACTTGCGACATGTAGACAACGTCAAGGTGTCGCTTTTCAAAATTCACTCATAATATTTCCCAATCGCCCGAAAAGAAGACTTAAACTTAAAAAGTATGCTACACCAAAACGTCTAACAACATTTACGTTACAAGTCAACATCAACAACGACAGTTGTTTTTTTTTAATATTTAAATCCAATCCGGTGGTAGCGTAATATAAAATATCATAACTGACAATTAGTAAGTGCCCCCGTATGCCTATACAAAATAAAGACATTACATTTCATATAAATAAGGATGCTCGTGTAAGTATTACTTTTAGTCGTAACTGTAGTGTATCGACTATCGATTGTTTGCTATAGGCCTAACAGCGAGTGCCATTAGCGCCACGCCACACCGTTAGCGACGAAGTGTTTTCTTTTTTTGCAGATACTTTCTCCGTTCTCGTTCGGTGATGCCCTTTTTTACTTTGTTTTGAACATTGCGTAAACATAGTTTTTTTTTTTGAGTGAATGACTCATGAAAGTGTTTCTTTGCACTTACATAATTTGTGATCCAATACATAAGTGGAATTATTGCAAGAAGATAAAAATAACAGTGAGAATAAAAACCGGCCAAATGCGAGTTGGACTCGCGCACGAATGATTCCGTATCATCTATAAAATACGGCTCAAAACACGTTTGTTGTATGGCAGCCCCTCTTAAATATTTATTTATTCTGTTTTTAGTATTTATTGTTTAGCTATCACGGTTCATGCGATACGGCCTGGTGACAGACAGACGGACAGACGGACAGACGAACAGCGGAGCCTTAATAATAGGGTCCCGTTCTTACCCTTTGGGTATAGAAACCCAAAAAAGGGGGAGGTTCTCAATTCGTCTATATTTACCTCATAATTTTTTACTGGGTGTACGGATGTTGATAATTCTTTTTATGTTCGAAATAGAATACTTTTCATGTGGTCCCATTT
>DWTU01002657.1:0-11210 GCA_018251515.1 Cecropterus confusis | reverse complement strand
TAATTATCTAGCGGCATATGAAGCTTACGTCGTACTGAGATAACGCCGCCATGCATTATCCACTCTATAGATATTGTCCGTACGATCCCGTATATAAAATAAAATAGTAGTATTACTTTTAAAATATTTATTGAATTATTAACCGACTTCCTTTCTACTTTACATTCAACGATAGAGCTACAAGAACCGCATAATCTTCAAATTAATATTTTATTTGCACATCATGTGTATGCATAACTTGGAAATAATTAGATTATGTCATTAGATAATATCATTATACTATTATAGTAGTAAAGAAATCGCTTAATATAATCTTTTTTTTAAGTATTATTTTTTTGTTTAACTTACGTTTTACTTCTGATTTACTATTTAGAACAATAAGAAGCCTTTTTGTGTAAGGAAATAGAACAAGGCCGCATTTAAACCAGAAACATGTTAAACATTTTTCCCAAATAGTAACCAGTCTACTGTCGGTCGTCTACTGCTGAGATTCAAACATAACCATACATTTTTTCGATAAGACTAAACCTCGTCAATACCTACAAATACAAAAAGGAAAACGCTGACAGACAAAGGAGGAAAAGATTCTTATCAGTTTCATCTTAGCCTAATCATAACCTATTGATAACCTATGCATACAGCAAATGAAAAAGTAATCACACAAGAGGCGTTGTTAAACGCTATTGGGGTCCGATTTTAATGAATTATCTCGAGGCCCCAGACAGCCGGGGTCAAGTTATGCGTGCAGCACCGACCCACATTTGAAGGATTACAAGTAGGTAGCTGGCGAGAAAATTTACCGCTAACATTGCCATATAAGCTGTATGAATTTTAGGTCGCTACAAGCATAGCATGCTCTTGCACCGACATCTGTGCAAATATTGATTTAGTAAGCCGGAGCCACAATGGCGGCGGTCGCCCGCGCCCGCGCAACCTAGCGTTGTAATCGTGAGGACCATCGATGCCACGTCAATTTCTTTTTCTCTATAGCCTTTTATTAAATCTGTCGATATTATCGCGATCGACTCCACAAAAAAATTAACTAAAAAGTAAATGTGAAACGGGCCGACACGAAAAGAACGATAACACTTGAAATGAAATACTAACCGATATCCATATAAAACACTAAGTTATGTTTAGATTATTATCGTTACACCAATAATGCACGGACAAGTATCCTACAAAAATACACCGTGCCCGAGATCACATTTAATTTTGATCAGAAACCCAAACCGAATAAGTTTCATCTTTCCAATAAGTATTCAAAGAGTGTCGTTTGCATCGAGGATCGCACCGTGCACGTTCGTTCCCTCAATAAGCTCTCTTCTCGAGCCTCATGTCGAGTTTAATATCCAATAATCATAAAAGAGGGCCCGAGACCGGAAATTAGCTTGTTTTACTTATGCTTGCTTTATGCAACATGCCTTATTAATGGTGGTTTTGTACCGTTACGGAGATGCCGCAGTTTTGAGCCACTTACCGCATCGAGACGTGTATTTAATACGCGTAATATTCAGGAAATGCAACGACACACCTACAATTATAAGTAATGTCTGGAATGGCCCTACGTCAGTAATCAGATTATTATACCCATACAACCGTAGTTATAATCCAGTGAAGTTCTGTTCGTTTTAAGTGTAAAGTATTATGTTTTTGATCGGCAATTTTACAAGTGCGTTAAATTTTTATTACAATGTGAATATTTTATAACATATACTTCGCGTTCGTCTACACATTTTAAAAATACATTTAACCAGGATGAGTCACAATACCTATAAAAAAATTAAAAACGTTACATTACGTCACTTTTTGCTATTGAAGTTCTTTAATCGGCATCACGCGTTGCTTTTTTCTAAATACAACAAGAAGAGCAACGGTCGTGATTATCCCTGGCGTCAAGAAATTGAATGAATAAATATGCTTGTAAATATCATCATTATTGACAAGAAAAAACAGACATGTAAAAACCCTATGTTCTTTCAAGGTGAAGATGTCGGCGTGAAGATACGAAGTTTATAAAGCACAATTCAGGAAAGTGACGTGAATCAGGAAGCGCCATAATAGTTAATAGGCAAAGTAATTACTGATTGATAAACAAAATAAGTTAAGTACAATAAGGCCTAGTATTATAGTAATATTATAACACATTTATTTACCAATTTATTGATACAAGTGGTACATATCGATCATAAAGAGAACATATGAATTTATATGTTACCTATTATTGTGTAATGTTACCGAAAGAAGCATTTCTGCAATACCCTTTTGGATAAATCTTAATTTCATATTAAAAAGAATGTTATTCTTCTTTAAATTTCGGTCATGTATCTTCACGGCAGGTAGAGATTTTTTCAATGTCATAAAAACGTAAGCAATAAATTTATGTACATATATACACTACATACATACTTATTTAGCCACAAATAAAGTTAAGTCACATTTTTTTCTAGGAACATTGCATAATGCGATAAACAAATGCGTAGGTACAGTGAGTACTTGGATTATTTAATAGTGTTTTGTTGAATAATTAAGCGTTTCATTATAGAGGAATGTAAAGAGGAAATAAAGGGGAAAAACATGATAAGCGTTACATGTTAACGATAGACATTATAGAATTTAAATGATTATTACTGTTAAGGAAAATATATTTCGAAAATATTTATTTCCATTATTTTGGCATGTTCTTTTTTGTGTTAAAATTATATCAAATAATTTCAACCGCATTAATGCAAAATCATTATCATCATCATGATTCATTTGTAATAAATAAAAAGTATTTCATCGATTTTTCTTTATCTATAAACAATTATTTCATTTTCTTCATAGAACAGTAGGTATCGTGTAAGAAGAATTATTAAATTCATTTTAAGACACGCTACAACGCGGTTATAATATAAACTATTGCTGGTATTTAAAAAGTAATCCAAAAACATCTATTACAATTCTGTTTTCCTTTATTTGTAACATTTTTTTTCTAAAATTTACGCGTCGTCATATAGATGCATGAAGTGTAAACTAATTCTAATATTTCTTCTAAGTGTCAGACGTGTCAATTACGTGACGTAGGGAGTTCGATTAAATCAGGTAGTTGTCTATAGATCTAATCTATTTTGTTTCCTTCTTTCCAACGCATCACTACGCCACTCGTAGGACAATGACATCGCACGTTCCGTGTGATAAACCGAGCTGGGCGCCACCAACTTTCGGCGTGGCTAACCTACCTTCACGCTGGAAGCTCTACATAATTGCAGCAATATTAAAGCCTTGACGCTTTTTGCTCTTCATGGAATTATTCAATGACTCAAAGTATTTTAATCTAAAATAGTATTTCTGTGAAGTAAAAACAATATCGTAGGTAATTATTGATACATGCATGATTAGTAGCTCTTCTATCTTTTAAAAAACCCTAAAATAATAGGGAATTAAGTGCGAGGTATAAGAAATGTCTCGAAATGTAATTTTCAATGATGCTCTTAACATATTTCTCGAACTTTGAAAAAGTCATTTGTATCAAAGTCACGAAAGCAGGTGAAGGTTTTCATTGGACTTGGTTTAAAATAAAATATTAAGACATGTCCTTTTCAAAGTTACATCATTTGTCAAAGCGCGTTCAATGTTATATTGGCAATACATGACATGCGTCTTTATCTGAATTCAATTCTGTTTTGTTTTCCAAGCCTTGAATATATGTAAGGAAATAATCGGAAAATAATGTACCTAACTATTACACGACCACCCAACAAGAGGTAAACCAGACAATGGATCTCATAAAATGTTGAGTTAACTTTAGGTTGACGATTAAACATAGACATATCATAATAAATTAAATCTCAAATGTTATTTGTATGTATTTGAATGTATCGAATTGTACGGTAAATTATTTGTATTCAATAAAAATGCGTATTGTACAGTTTCAAACAAGACAGTTATAGCGCAGAGAACATAATATTCCGTTTCCAAAAGTCAAAGCCACAACACGGCACGGTTCGTACCTGAACACAAACAGGAATTGTTCAGTGCTAAGTAGTCTGCTTATTCTCTCACGCCTCGCACTTGACGCGTCGGGCTCGACAAAGTTTGTGATGAGGGCAACATACATACCTCACCAACACAAACGTCATGTATATCGGTACAAATACTAATTGGTAAAAGACCTATTCAAACAACATGAGAATTTTTACTCGGTAAATGGTAAAGTGGACATGTCTATTTGTCTTGTTATTTAGAGTGTGGGTGCCATGAATTTGTGAGCCGAAGTTGAGGGCTCTTTAGTAAGGTAGCAAAGATCGCTTGAACCGAGATTCGACCGCTCCGTTAAACGTTCCCACACCGTAAATTGTGGCATTATACCTGGCATTTGAAACTTACAATCCGTATTAAGCTAATAGGAACGTACGAGGTGATTTAAATGCTACATAATAAAACCTATGTATGGGAAAAATAAGTTTAGTGGCGAAGCAACTTTGTAACTGGTATATTTCTGTGAAACATGAGTCTTTTGACTCACTGTAGAGTCACAGGTAATTCTTATTTCCATTATAGTAGGTAAATTACATTTCCCTGTTTTGTTATATGTGTCTGACAAGCCAGCATAGTTTAAAAAGCAACGGACTAGCAGATTGAACTGAACAAGTGGTGTGATGAAACTAGCATATATACGAATACAATGCAATAAAAGTATTTTTTATTAAAACTAATTTAAGCAAAGTAGGTGACGTCTTTCCCACGTATATTAGATATTGTGAATCTCGTTTCAATAGCCAGGGGTAATAACACATTACCGAGGCGAAATTTGGCACAATGACGTCAGTACTTTCACGCCATATACGAATCTGATTGACACGAAAGGAGATAACTATTGAAATAAAAAACTTAGACCAGCAAAAAGTTCAAGCTAAATAACATCATAACCTACATTCCATTGAGTGGTACCAAGTACCGATCGAGTTGTTGTTGTTGAGTGTGAATTTTAAACAGATTTCACGTAGGGCCATATTCGTGTGATTCTCTTTTATCGGTCATTGTTGCCGGTGCCGTGGCCCGGCTATATTCTGATATTGATATTCAAGCGGTGACCGGCGCGAGGTTTCTTACGCACGCGGCTAGGGTCCAATAGGGCTCTTTTATTAGAGACCAATTACACTCCCTTTGTAATATCAGCTTCTACTTAGTTTAACTTTTAAATAAATGCACAAAATGCATTACTATTATAAGCGTTTTATTTTTAAACAGTGAATAATTACTCACAAGCGTTCTATAACATCATGCTTTCCGAGCTGGTTATTTACGTTATTAAATTTAATTATGTTTTCACGAATTCCAAGCTTTAATACTTACTTACATAATTGAACATGAAAATTGACTTCAGTTGATAAGTGTCATTGAATAAACCATGAAGTCTTAGTCACGTTACGAAATTACGATAATAACAGTGAAACAGAAACGGTTTACGCGTTTTTGCGACATTTTTGTGGTCCAATAACGGTTTTTGCTCCTTGTCATGCTGCATGTCGACTCCTACTCGTGGCAACGACCATATTTATACGCATTTACGAGTTTGCGATCATATACGATATAAATGTAGATATTTTTTCAAGACAAAATCCTACCTATACCTACGCGTCATTTATGAAGTCTTAGTAATGACCAAAGTATTACGAATCGTTTAATTGCATAAATCCATATGTAACGACCGTGTCAGGGTAATAATGACGTGAATGGCATCACACACAGCAAGTTGCGCAGGTCAATGGCACCTGCGAGCCCCAGATTCAGTTCCCCATAAGTTGCCATTTTCTCAGGAAGCGTCGACGCGTGGCCCGCAACCGCGACGACGCCGACGGCTCGGCGCGGGCGCATTCTGTCACGCTGGACTCTGCGCGCGCATATCGACGCGCGCTCACATTAATGCACAGTCAGTCGAGCGGTTTCTAAATTTTAAGGGCATTTTCGTTTTAATGTCTCCATTGCACCCGGCCTTATGCGAACATGAAAGCGCAGATTTACCGTACTGACTGACTCCGTTAAATTCCTGTTCACGGATATAATCGCTCAACGCTGCTAACGACCGGCTGCCTTTGAATAGAGCAGCGTCTTTGATATCCGTGAATGAATTGATGTTATTGGCCTTGCGTTTTTGCATTACAAGAAATAAAAACAAAATAGACATCAGGGCCATGAAAGAAAAAACGTCATCCAGCCATTTAACTCCCGTCAACTAGGCGTGATTCCGCTTCCAAAATGCGAGACTTAGATTAGACAAAGGAATCGGATATTCGTTAAATTGCATATTTTGAGTAGTTATTTAGTATTATACAACTAAATATTACGATATTCTTCTTTATACAATGCACATCTGCGCATGTTGATTTATTTTTAGTTTTGCCAGAAATTCGAATAAATATTTCTGAACTAACGGACAGAATTCAGTTATTAATAAGTACTATAAAACTATTAGTAAAATATATTACTTGTTTGGTAGAAAAGATTGAAGAAAGAAAGAAGAAGAAGCATTGAATACTTAAATACCTCTCATATTACCATATTACGAAATAAAAAATAATCTTTAATAACAGAATTAATCAATTGGTCTCAGAACTCTGTTGAGGATTCCTGCTTAACATTATTATACAAATAGCAATAGAATTTATAAAATAGACGTTTTCCTTAGGTGTGAATATTATGTAGCTACTTATTATCTATTGTTGTTTATTGTAAGGTTAACTATATAAAGTTCAAGTTCAGTTCATTGCCGTTCAGGTATATCTTTTCATTTATTACATTATTATCATTATCAGACATTTGAAAATGTATTCGTTTATACTGCTTGTAATAGAAATAGCATTATGCACTTACTCGAGGCAAGTAGCTAGTGGCGTCTTCACATTATAATGAAAGTTCCGTTTGTATGTACATCGGATATAAAAAAAAATGGTTTGGGACCGAGAATTAATAATATTATAATTATAAGTTACACATTTTTGAAATCTCATCAAACCGAAACTACGGGACTAATTTAAAATATTGAAAAATTTATAATCCGTACCTTGATTTAACATTACGTTTTAATATCATTCAAAACCATTTACTGTTACGTAAATTATTTAAACTTATGATACGTTTTTAAACACGGGTGAGTTTAACCTGCGAACAGGGCTATAGTTATTTTGAAGTCGGTCATAGATGCATAGTTTCTGTTGAGGAACCCTGCCCTATCGTATGAGTGGACTTAGCAGTATACACATTGCCGATTTAAGAAATTAACTGAATACTGGCAGTCGTTGAACGCTAGATAAAAAAAAAATATCTGAAATTTACGAGAACTTTGTCACGCATAACGATGACTTAAAAAAAAGTGTGAATATTGAAAAACTTTTATTGGGATTTAATGAAATGACCAATGAATATCGTTTTAACTTAAAGAAAAAATAATAAGAATAATAAACATTTCAATTATTTTTGACACTTACATTTTATAAATTTTATCTTAATTTTCTTAAACATTGACATAATTTATTTTATCAATGTAATCTTCACTGTAATGAAGATAAAGATACTTCATAAACTTTGGAAATTATTTTCATTTTTGTCATGTTATTTGATTACTTAACCTCGCTTAACTTTTTGTAATAATCAAGGAATACTAAAATAAATTATTTAGAGGGGTAAAACAAAGATGAAATATTTCACGTGATGAGTCGTTCAAAGTTGTAAGTGTCAAACAAACAAGCATTACACATCACCCTAAATGATGTCTGCAAGCACTAAGGGTATCATGAGAGGGGTGGATGATGCGTCCCTCGGCACAAGGGAAAGCGGAAGCGGGGCGGATAATCAGTTTTGTAACAGGTATAAAGTCGGCAATTGAACAAAAGGGGGCTTATAAAAATATTATTTAATTTATATGTTTACGAAAAGTATAATATATATTAATTTAGTCTTTTAGTTATATTCGATTGTTAAATACTTTACTTTTATTTTGAAACAAAGTTTTGGATAGCGTTGTTGTTTTATATAGGTATAAGTTACGATATTTTTGAGAATACAAAAAACATGTATACTTAAAATATCAGGCGTTTAGCGGACGGATTGCTTCTCCTAGAAGCGCATACGATTCGCTCAGACTTACGCAGTTCTTGGCCTTAAGGTAAGGGCGCGACGGCGGAACCTTCACCCTGCACTTGAACTCGCCCGTAGCCGCTGCACGCCGAGCGCGGAGCGCCGAGCTTTGCGCAATCAACCGAATCGAAAGCGACGATTCGCACTCCGCCACACTGTCGATTTATAGACAACCGAACACAACGTACGCGTTTCAAATTAACAGACGAAGTCTTTATAGCTCCGCTTTACCAGCATTTGCCCGAACAAAACTACTGACGTACAATTCTTTTGAGCGAAAAGAAGTAAAACGTGTATTTACTTCGAGTATAGGTACTGGATAAGCTATAACACTTGCTTCATGCATTTTCATTTTCTATACTTAACACCTTTGTTTTATTGAATTTTAAAGTACTTAATGTAAAATAAAGCGAAATTATAGTTTATGTAACTGTGTAATGTGTTTTATTGCGATACGCATCAACGACGGTGCCTTATAACGGGCTCAAAAACGCGTCATTTGAATGAAACAAAATGTTAGGCTTTTTTTAAATACGTATTTATATTGTAATAATATCTAATAATTTTGGATGATTAAAGATGAAACGTCAAATAATTAAAACGTTTTTTTATTACCGAACGACAATATATACCACGAATAGATAATTTTACCTTTGAAAAGACTGGTTAAAGGGTACATATTTTATTTTTGAACAAAGGATATAAATGTAAGTATACTTAGGAAGTAGTAACCTTTTTTTTTTAATTTATTCTGTATTTCTGTAAGTAAAGTGCAAACGCATAATATCAGATGTGAGTCTATATGAATATTTATTTTGATTACCTCCTATTGCATTACGCAATGTAAATAGCTAATGGACAAAAAACTGAAGCCAACTGGGAAAAACAACTTGGCAGGATGGCATTCGACACGCACTGTAGTGTAAAATTAAAAAATTGTAATCTTGATTGTCACCTTATTTTAGTCTTTTTAGTAAACGCAGCTTGAAACAAGGAGGAATTACAAAAATTGATAGGTTTAAATTAGAATCAGGCGGAACTGCTTTGTGAAAATAGGCGGTAATCATTAAGAATTACCTGGTTCAGAGAACTTTCGTCTCGTTTAATGTTGCTACCCAATTAACTATTTATGAAATAACGTCGTTTAAGATATATAGATACCATATTACGCTTACAATGCCATATATTACCTTAAAGATATCAGGTTTTATGACATACAGTACATACATAAATTCTTAAATATTTAAGAGTTCCTTGATTAAAGTAACGAGTATTAGATTAGGTGTATTATAAAATATAAAATTCCGATTAAACAAAGGAACCTTGGAAATTAAGATTTCATACATATTTATCGTTAAAGTCACGTAAAACAATGTTTTTGATCGACAGAGTTGGTGATTTGATTTCAATCTACTTTGTAACTACAATCGTGAATGATTAGCGGTGGTAACTGTGAAATATTGAATCCGCCACGCTCGTTCTCGTGGCACGCGGTAACGTCGAATCCACCGTCGAATCCACTCGCGCAAAACTCCGCTATTATGATATTGTGTCTCTAACAGGTACAATTTTAAAAAGAAGTTGTACTAATTGGCGTATTGTAGTAGTACTGTATCTAAATATTATCTAAATATAATATATATTATTTAAAAAAAATCCGATAAATTTTGATATATAAAAGGCATATGTAAAAAAATCAATGTTCATTTATTAATATGCGAGATATTTTCAATTATTGTAGTAGAAGTTAAAAAACATTATTTTAATTGTATCGTGCATTAAAATTTAAACAAATCGTACTTTCTTAGTAATTTTTTGCCACAGTATTTTTATAGGGGTGAATAATACTAATTAGGTGTATGCTAATGAAATGTCTCATTTAAAAGTACAAAGTATAAATGATTTTTTCCGGCATTCGATCCATGCAGTAAATTGATTATTTCTGGCGTCCAATTATAATCTTAATTTAAACCTATAGTACTTAAAAAAAACATGTGTGTAATTTTTGCCTATAGTAGATGCAGTTCATAAACTAATGAACGTACTTTATGATAAAGTACTTAGTTTGTGATAAATAGTACAAAGAAGATCAGCATTAGAATTTTAATGCATAACTCTAATGTCAATCAAATTGAATCGGTATTTGATTTGTTTTTAAAATAAAGACAAAACGCTAAAACCGTTTCAAATGAATTCACGTTTGAAATGAACTATTTATCCAAATACTTAATAATTATGTACGATGTACGTATTATACACAATACCATTTATTGATACCATATTGTTTGAATACATGCGCATGTATAATTAATATACATTATCCACACCGATAACACATGTATACATATGAAATAAAATATTTTCAACGGATGTAACGCTTTGCTCACGGTCCTTATGAAACCTTAAGAAGCGGCGATGAAAAAGCTCTCGAACCGGCTTTTTCAGACGCTGCTCGTTGATGCGTCTGAACTCATACGCTATTGAAACCCACTTGCTTAACTTTCAAAAAGTTTCAAATTATTTTATAGTCCTTTCATGTAAACTTTTATTACTATAGTAATAATGTAGTTTTTATTTACTTAAAATTATAAAAGGTAAATACGCTCACCTCACTTTCAGAAGCAAAGGTTCTCCACTTGTGTAGGTGGTGGCAGGTCGGTAGAGTAGTCGTCTGAGCGTGTCACTGTCCAGCAGTAAACAGTTAGTTGCGATATCGGAGCGTGATGCCTACGGCGCGGCCGGGCCGGCACTGACGCGAGGCGGGCGCTCGCGCGATCCGCCGCTCTCGGAGGCTTCACAGCGCGAGCTTTCAGCGACACACGACCCGCACGCACTGCACACTGCACTCGCTCCGTCTACCCACGCGTTGCGATTCTTCTTTCGATCGTCTACTGTTTCGAGCGCCCGTCGCACGTTTGAACTCTGCGCAGTGCCCGCTTTAGCGTATAAATATGAGGTCCAGTGGCGGTGGGCGGCGCCGGGGCACCCCGCCTTCCCCATCCCCATCCACCTAAAATTAAAAAGCTGCCCGGGGCTTTCACCTTTTATTTTTTTTTTTTTTATTTAATTTAATGTATTTGTAAAAACGACCC
>DWTU01002656.1:0-11214 GCA_018251515.1 Cecropterus confusis | reverse complement strand
GAGTACATCTAATTGGAAATAACTCCATTGTTATGTAAATGTTAATATTAAAAAGTATTATCACAATTACGTATTTCAAAATGTTAAAGTATTTCAAAATGTTAAACATATACTCACACACATACACACACGTACATACAGAGTTCTGACAAGGCAGAAGTCCCAGCGGCCGGTAATCCTCAAATCCCGCATAATACCAAAGGGATCATGAGGGCGACGAAAAATTGCGCTTCTCGGGACCTTGGTCAAGAGTTAGCAAAGCTGAGTCGCGCTCTTTGCCATTTACTTATTATTATATAAAATGTATTTCTTCTGTGTTCTTTAGTCTATGGCAATAAACATTATTATTATTATTATTATTAAATGTGTGCATGATAACTTGAGACTTGCACGGAATGCGTAGCATGAGGTTCACTTTACAGTTGAATCAATGTAGAAAACTGTCCTTTTTTAATTTAATTAGATCATTATTCATCATTGTGTGTTTGTTTAGCTGAGAATTGAACCCCGAACTCACTGACTCTCAGACCAGTAGCCCAGTATCAGCCTAACACAGGTAGGCAGTTAAATTGTAACTGGAATCTTTATGTGGAAAACTTATAATTACAATTCTGTCACGGCGTTACTTATCAGCATAGCACTCAAAAATTAAGTGGTTTTAGTACCATACAACTTCTACAATACTGTTTTTCTAAAATTCTAAATTATATTTAGTTATGGCATGTGTGATTCGCTTTTTAAAATCTTCACTAATCCTACACTATTCTCGCGGAATTTATACATTATAATATGCTACAGGTACTCACGATATGCGGTTTTTTCACGCTTTTTGTTAGCTTCATCTGTATGCTTGTTTGTATCTTTGTAACCGACTTCTTTGGGAGCAATTAAGACCCACTTTAAACGGTCAATTTCATTTAAACTTTGTGGATTTATCGAGGACCGATAACACACTTTTATAAGCTTGGCCTGTATTTTTTCATGTAACTGAATCTTTGAACGCGATTTTAACCTACTTTGAAACGTCGGATGGAGTTGAAACTTTGCACGCTTAACAAGGACCGATGACAATGCAATATATATATATATATATATATATATTTAACCAAATATGGGTGCAATATATATATATATATATATATTGCACCCATATTTGGTTAAATAGGGGATGGAAGTTTGTAGTTTGATATAATAAAGTATTTAGGTTCGTGAACATATAAATCACCGCTTTTAGAAAATCAATCTTTAAGAGGGTAAAATATGGGCTGAGTGTTTTTTTAAGTCCGTCAATTTTTGGTAAATGTGGAGGCTAAAATCATAGATGCAATAGATATTCAGGATATATTAAAATTATTACCACGGTTCAGCCCGCTTCGGTTATGTTTACTACGGTAATGAGTATAATACAAGTTAATGTAGATCATTTACTATAAATGTGCCAAATTTCAGCGAAATCCCACCAGTAGTTTAACGTGAAAAAGTAACAAACATCCTCACAAACTTTCGCATTTATAATGTTAGAAAGACTATCCATACAAAGGGACAACTTATAAAGATGTCTTTAACTGTTAATACAAATCTGTTACAACACATTCATTTCTCTTTCATTGTCCATAACAAACTTATTTTCAAGAGATAATTCTTGAAAAAAAAAAAATAATCATGTCAGTATAAAAATATACTTAATGGATATTCTGCAAAATTAGTATTAAAGAATAACATTGAAACAAGAATGCTCAGAAACAAAATTGTCTTCAAGGCGAGGTTTTCTGAAAGGTAGGCACAAGATTAGCAGCAGTCAAATTAAATTTTATTACAAGCAAGTTCAAGTAGATGGCCGCGCGGCCATTATGACAGCATTAAAAAAGGTATGAAGAGGATGATAAAATATCTCACTGTTTTCACTTCACGACCTTTCGCTAGATCCTTAATGACTATTCTATGAATATTGTTTTCTTAGCTAAATTTACTACAATGACTCGAACAATAGTATGTATTAATCGAAAAACACAATCGAGTCGTGCCTACATACATATTCAACCATACAAGATTAAAATATTTGAGGGATGGATATTACATACACGATATTTCTACAACAGTTACGTTGCGTATTATACGATTTTGCATCAATGATAATGTGCAACATATAATGTCAACAATATTAGATTTCAGCTAGCTATCTCCATAATAAGTGTTTTTGAAATAATAGAAAAATTAACGATGAAGCCAAAAACACACACATAAGATTTGTGGTTGATAAAAATTGATTTCGAATTATATTTATTTATGTTTTATATTTTATTCATATGTAACACAGACACGCATAATAAACAATAGTCTTAAATTATTAACATAAAAAATATTCTATTACAAAATTAAATCTGATGAGGGTAGTCACTAAAATTTTTGTAACATGTGTAATTTGCCACCACTTAAACTATGGACTTAACCTAAGTCTTAAAACTATTTCATTGTTTTATTGTTACTAATTAATTATTTGCTATTAATTATACATATATTACACAAATTAAAAATGTAATTGTTATGAATTGAGAACTACTCATGCTACACTTTAGTAAATATCAAGTTTAGTTTTAATTACAGTCGAGTTTCGTCCACTGACACGGGTACCTACTTCTACTTATTGTTTTAGATTCTCAACTAAGGCACTAAATACTCCTAATTAGGACAAGATATCAAACATCGTACCAAGTACCGGAAAGGACAGTCCAACGTCGTCTGGACCAACTCGTTTAGATATAAGGTTTAGGTACTTCATTGTATTTATGGTTATGCCAACATACATCAAATATCCTAATGTTGGTTTGTATAAGAAAGGCATTGACAATTTATATATTACAATTACGAATAAAATTGAGAGTTTATACAGAATAGATATTATTTAACTTAACGTGATTTATATGTCACTGTTTTGTTAATATACTGCAACTACACTAATAAGTCACTTTTTTACAGCATAGAAGTAGCAAACGAGCATGCAGCCTATCTGATGGTAAGTGGCTACTGCCGCCCATGGACATCTGTAATCAACCCTAGGTAAGATGAAAGTCTCACCTAAGGTTAGCCACAAATGCGTTGCTACCCCTGAGTACTAAGATGGAATGCCTCGGAAAAGTATGTCTCCCTTACCACACCCTTCAGACCAAAACACAGCAGCACATTACTTAACGCTAGGCAATAGGTGAGGCGGTGGTACCTCCGGAGTCGAATCACAAAGAGTTCTACCACCTTCAAACTATTTAGTAGAGAAATTTGATTCTTAACGACACAGAAGAACTTATTTAATGACATACACAAAAAATAGGCCAGCTACATTACACTGAAGAGCTCGCGAATATTATTAGCCGAAATATAAAGTTAAAAGTTGCAACGATTCACATTATGCGACGAACATTAACTGTGCCAGCCAAGTAGGTCATTAAGAATTTGGTGAACGCGTTTCAGCGTAAATCATGCCCTACCTTTTTTAAAACGTTTCCATTTGACCTGATTTCATGTTACAACTGACACTAAATTATCTTTTAATGGTACCATTTGAAACACTACAACCGAAGGTATAGGTATAGGTTATAGTGTTCGTTATAGACCCGACGCCGTGGGAGCAACGCCTGATTGTGGGACAAGTGGGTGGCCGCCCTCAGCGCTGCGTGGAGGACACCGGTATCTCCAACGGAACACAAAATGAGTCCTCTGAGCGCGATGCCTTCTTCGAGCAAGTAACCTATACTAACTTATGATAACCTAACCTTAGTTCTTAGATCATGTTAGCACATAGCCCATGTGTAGATCATGACTGCTCTAGAAAGTCTTTAAAATTTCGGTAGTTGAATAGGTAACCCGTGGTAGCCAAATTTCGCACTTCCGTGCTTCAGAAGGCCATGTAACATAAATTGACACCAAGAACACGGAAGGTCATATACCATAAATAGACACCTTTTTTATTCCCAATTTATATCGGAATTAAATTACTAAGTTTTTATGTCATACCTTATAAAATATATTTGCACAAAAAAAGAAAATTAATTTTTTTAATAATATAAGTTAATTATCAGAATATGGGTAAATCAAGATGGTCTGACAGGCGTCATAATTAAATTGGTTTGAGTTTTCATCAATACGTCTCTCCTCCTTCAATTTCGAATACACTCTAGCAAAGCATATTGTATTTTATTTTTTCATCATATGTTTCGCATCGCAATCTAATACCGTCACTTTTATTTGTTATCTAAGACTTTCTTACATCATCAAAAATTTCAACCATAGTGAAGGGTAGTGAGCCTTCACTATGGTTGAAACTTATGATACATCCATAAGATTGAAACAGACGGGGTTACAATTGCCGCGTCATCTCTATAACAAGGTGTTTCACTTTTAATACTGATATGGATACACTTTGAACAAAACATTGTTTGTTTCCGCAAAGGACCTACTGTTTCTTTTTAATTTTGATTGATTTTAAAGTTACTTTTTAATGTACTTTGTTTTAAATAAACATAAATAGAATACTGTAAATATTACATCAAGTGAGTACCTTTACGGACTTCCGACCGTTTCGGTTCGACGAATACAAGTTATAGACTCCGGAAGCATTCGACAAATACACAGTTTACCAAATAATATACCACTAGAGTCTTGGTATAATAATTTATATCTCTTAATTCAATCAAAAACATAACCATACTATACCCAGTTTGTTAACTCTCTGTGGAATGTTATCTTAGTCTGAATACTGCAAGCGAGGTATTAACTTGTAAATATGTAGCATAATAATGAAAGTTAATCTTTATTGCTGCTTGATAATAAAGAAATAATAGTTTTTCCGCGTTTGAATCTAACTTAATATTTACTGTTCTGTGATGTCGGCTTGGTGTCTGGAATCGGTCTTAAATGTCACTACTCACTTTCTCTTCTCTTAGATGATGTCTCTTAGATATTGAATAGGGCGACTAAGAGGAAATATTTAGGAGAGAGTGAAATTGAAAAAAACCCTATTAAGCGAGGCCTAAGGCAGCAGGGCACCTAAATAAGTTGATGGATTCATAATATCATTCACTGTTTTGTCACACATTTTTAAAATTGATATAAAATATTTTCTTGTGTTTCGGAGTGTTGTAAAAATTAGGACGTTATATTTCAATCGTTGGCAGTTTTTATACTCTACGCTAATTATATAGGTACGAGAAGATAATGGAACTAAACTATTTATTAAAATATCGCACACTATTAAATAACTAGAAGGCACTAGCTCACAATGGAATTCACTAAGACTTCGATTTTTTTTTGGAATTACTTATATGATTGCACTATTTATATGTTATTATTTTAAATAACATATCATTAAGAGACACGAACGATGACTGAACGACGATTACAGAACTAAAAATGAATAAGGTAAAGAAAACCACTCAGCACGGTTTTACTCAGTCAAATGAAAAATGAATGAAAAACAGTCAACAAATAGTTTAAAATAGCTCTCTCCTAGCATTTCACTTCCTATAAGCTATCCTTTAGTTGAGTCTCACATTGCTGGTTTGTTTGCGGAGCCTGAATTAAACGCCGTGAGCTGTAGGTCGGCCGTGTAACTTACTGGTACTAGCTTGAACAAGTGCAGACTATGTACCAATTTCCTTATACTGATACCAATTTAATGGGCCGCAATCAGAAAAAAATAAATTTTAATTGATCTCTTATGATGCTACGACGTACAAAAGGTTATTCTAGAACACAGTACTCTTTGCCATTTAATATAATGCTCAATCTTGGTCAATAATGGACTTGAGCTTGTGTTGCTTCAGAATATTTTTACAGGTAGGTAACCATTACTTCATACTGAAAATAGTATATAAACCACAAACTATGACGCATAGTTTGTGGTATATGTACTATTTTACCTAACAACTGATCCAACATTCACATAACCTACCAATTATTTATAGGTAAACATTATAATTTAAAAACTACCATAATTTCATTAAACAGATAAGAAAATGATATATAATGATAGCATTATACGCAATCTCACTATAAACATCATGGCATATTAATTGCCGCTCGGATATAAAAAATATGAAGATACGAGTACAATATGTAGTTAAATATACGAGCGTGATTTATAAATATAAATTGGTTATGTGTACGCATGGTCGTCCAGTTTTTTGTATCGCAAATTCGGCAATGCCGAAAAATATCGGAATAAATCATCGAAACGGTGTCAATCAGAAATCCGAAAATGCGTATTAATCGAAAATGGCCGCGCGGTTTCGTGCAAATTAACGCGATACCGCTTCTCACTTTTCGGCAATACCGCAACCGTTATTAATGAACGAATAATTGATATAGACCGTCTCTATTTATAGTAACTACAGAGATACGAAGATTACTAAATAAAAATTAAACGAAAAATGTCATTGTTGCGTGACGCCTGACAGATGTACGACATTGGTAATAAGCCTGTTAACTTATATATGTCGACATTATATTCTCATAGGATATATAATTCTTGGAATTCAATGAATAAACATTTATTTTAAAATAAAAAAAATGCGTTTTATGTATAGGCATATTTGAAGCCAATAGAAACAGAATAATAATATGAAAAATAACAAAGAAATTAATAGTTAAAGATTAATTGCGAGCAATGAAGAATAAACTAATTTATAACTCATAAACACTTATCTGAGACGATAAAATCACCAATTAAGTTATACCGTTTGCAAACGTTTGTGTTTCTTAGGACCACCAATTAAATTATTTTTATGATGTTGACTTTTTAAATAATTAAATAATAATATAAAGCGTCCAGATTTTCAACAGCGCTGAAGACGTATATAGCAGCTATGTTTTTGTACAGCTATATAGTTTATCGTTTACCTTTACGTGCCACATTTTAATTCTTATATAGACTATATTATAGTTTGTTTCCCCAATCAAAGAAATAAACTTTTGAAAATCCAAGTCTACAATTACAGTATTTTATTAAAAACGGCCTCGTAACCCCTTTGTGCATTTTTCGCTATTCTACAGTTCCGAAATTTGCTATCCATGCACACCTAAAAAAATCATAGTTAGGTTAGGTATAATAGGTTTGCCATCAATTCATCTCTCATCACTTATGAAGTCTCTCATCGTAAAAGAGGTAGATAAACTTCAAAAATCATCTAACTTTCTGATATCTTCCCAAAAGGGCCTTATTTGCAAGAAACCGCCTCGCGTCTGTGATCTCCCAAAATGTGGGTCAGTTAACAATACCATTAGGGCTACCTATTTTCGGGGCCCGGTTAACTCCTCACACCCTCGTCTATTACAAGAAATGTTAAGAAAGTAACATCACGATAATGGGTACCACATACTATCTTATTATTAGTATATTTGTAGAAGTAAGTATTATATAAACGTACATAGTTTGTTGTGTGATGTTTAATTTTGAAAAAAAAAATATGTAAAAACGAAAGGATATGCCGTTTTGACTACACCGCAGTGCCTAAACTACTAAATCTTCGACCATGAAACTACATTCATTTTGGATGTCTAATCTATTATGAAAGTTTTTTTTTAATTCCTCTCCTAAGCGTCTTCTCGTATGAGTAAATATGATACTTATCATTCGTATTAATTGTGAAGAAATCTCCATTACATTCAGAATTTCACATAAACCAATATATTCAAGCGTTTTCGAACAATTTTAAGCTTTAAAATTGAAATTCCTGTAAACCTCTTATATACCTGGAATACATGTCAACGTTAAAGTGGATTGAGGCAATTACTGGATTGGTCACTGTCCAAACTCCGACCAACAATAATTTGATTCAGAGGAACGGTGAACAAAAACTTGAAACGTATTTATCCAAGCCCTAACAACGAAAAGAGAACGCATGAACTGAGATAAAATATAGGTTGTTTAATATAAAATTTGACACAGTGTTTTTTTAAACTCACATAATTTTACGCACATTTCCACTTTTCGTCTTATGGATTTAATTAATTCGTACTAAAATACAGTTTTAAATGTATTACTTGAAGTAAACTGAATCAATCACTTTTCTACCATAAACATTATGAAAGCAATTTATTAGAATTATCTGATTCAGCAACTCGACGAATGCACTTTCATTTATCTACATTTTACCAGTGACGTACCCGAATATAAATAGGCCAGCCATATTTCATGAAGTATTTTATTAGCTGAAATATAAAGTAGAAAGTGGCAACAGAACTATTCACATTATACTACGAACATAAACTGTGTCGGCCAAGTAGGTCATTAAAAATGGACGCCTTCTTCCATAAATCATACTATAATTTTTGAATACATTTAAACTTTTTAATATGGCCTGCATATTATCTTGACTTCTTCTCAATTTTTCATTAGGAATTCTCCCGATATCACCACTGTTATTCATACTGTACTTTAATTACAACAAACTTTGAAATTTTGCAATTTTGAAAGGTGGCTCAACACTATTGGCACCGCCGTCACACTTTATCTGCCTAATTATAGCAATAGCGCTACTGTGTTTTGGTTTCAGGTTGTGAAAGACATACTAATTCGTGGTGTTCTAACTTAGGCTGCAGTGTTAGACCGCATATGCGGTCGACATGAGGTAGGATTCTGGAACTGTGGTTGATCATAGATGTCTATGACGGTGACCACTCACGATCAGATTGACTGAATGCTCGCTTACTTCTTTTATAATATGTAAAAAGACAATGATGGACAAGCAACTTGAGACTTGTGTGGTTCCCGGCTTATAATATGAGGCGACCATCTTACTCCTCGGGATTAGCAACGCATCTGTGAGTGACTTCAAATTGAACCAGTGACCTATATGAAGTTGCTTACAGATAATTGCTGCTATATGTTGTAGAACACTTACATGACCATCGCCGAGTTCTTCATTATTCTGCCGCATGGTCCGAACTGTTGTATGGGCGACGGCGCGTTCAGAGACCTAGTCCTCCTGAAACAACGAAGACAAAACATTTTATTAAATATGAAACACTTTATGAAATACCTGGATATTCCTTTTAATTCGTAGATAACGTAGAGTGCCTGAAGAGGAGCGAATATGGCCTTAATATATTTAATATTACATTTTTAGCAAGTATTTAATGATAAATAGTTATTAATATTTTACTCAAAATATTATAGTATGATGGAATAATAATCCATGGAATTATTTGAATTTAGAGTAGTAATAACTGGCAGCGCGTCCGGCGTTTTCTAATTTAAATTCCTTTGTTAGCCTGATAACTTTCAAAGAATTGTACATAACTTTGTTGCTAAAATAAGTACCCACATAAAAATATAATACACAAATACAAGAGTCACGCTGACCGACAGATATCGCATACCATAAACCGTTTCTAGAACTATACCTATAAAATAGAAAAAATAATAATATCCTATGAAGGTTTAATGGAAACCCACATTAATGACTTAAAAAAATACACTCTAATAAAAATATAGTTTAGGTTATTGTAAAAATTGTTTTATAAGTTATCTTAAATTATTATGAAATTAAATATATATATCTCTTTCAAAAGTAACAGGTTATTATTTAATCAATTTTGCAATTACAAGAAAAATATATTACTACAAATTAAATATATGACGTGTGGAATATTGATAGAATATTCTATAAGAACTTGTTTCTCAAAGTTATCACAAGTATTTAACATACTATTTTTAATAAAAATAGAAGCAAAAATCGTATTTAAAAAGACAAACACGAGAGCCATTAACAATAGAAAAAATATAAATTAGAAGTAAATAATAAATACCTGAACGCATTTTCAACGAAAGACGTGTACGTCCAGCGCGCGCAGTTAACACTTTGCCCCGACAGTTTAAATAATTTACAATTCACAACGAATACGTTAAATCCAACCAGGTCGTTTCAGTGTTAAATATTTCACTGATTTCCGATCTTTATTTATGAAGTTGGTTTTTCTAATGATTTTTAAGTCTTTAGGTATAGCAACGCATCTGTAATCAACTTCTATCGAATCAAATCAAATCTTTTTATGTTGCGGATAGTAGGTACAATAAAGTTCTTAAAAGCATACAGAAGCGTCTCTATTATCTCACCACAAATGGGCATACATGGGCATGGGCTCTGGTAGCTTCAATTGAAGTAGCAGTTAAATATGCAGTCCTTGTGATGGTAAATGGCTGCATACATGTGTATCTGTAATCAGCCCTGAAGAGAACGTTAGTCCTTCCAGAAATCCACTAAAGGACCGTCGCGACCTAATAACTCTATTTGGCACCCTTCAAATAAAAAGAGCATATTTTAATAGTGCTGTTATGACGTAGAAATATGTATGGATCAATTTTAATACACGTAACGTTTTTAATAAACATTTGCACAAATAAAATATTAATGTCTCTATTTAATTGATATAATCTATCATACAAGCAAGTACAAATGATAAAAACCTCTAAACAAAAAATATAACATCATCGCTGCATCTCGCATGCTTATACTGTTTTGTTTTTCAAAAGAATATGACGGACTTTATCACTACAAGGATAAAGTTAGATCATTAAATTAAATTTTAGTTATATAGTTGTTGTATAGTTTAGAATTTAGGCTCATATCAGCTCATATCATAATCAGTTCCGCTAGTAGATATATAAAATATTTATTTACTTTGTACTGATTTTGTAATTTATTCATAATACATAATTAAGTATACTTGTTTACATTGTTAGCTTCCGTACGTCTTAGTAACAAAAAACATTAATATACTCATATAAATTTAAAAAAATTATAGTACCCGTATAAATCAAGTTGTACTTCACAGTCGGGTAACCGAATTGCCCAAGCATGGTATTCGTACGTGTAGTCATTTGCATTGACCCCGCGACCTATGCTCAAAGTACTGTAAAGTATATGTGTATAATCTTCTATACATACTAATATATAAATGGTGCGATGGTGTGCGTTACTTAATCAGGCAAAAACCACTGGTCCGATTTACATGACATTTTGCATGGATATAGCTTATTTAACTGGTCAGTCCATACAGGCTACTTTTGATTTCGAAATTTTTCGTTATTTAAAGATGGCGACTATTTTTGTGACGTCATACACTTTTTGGTTCCAGACTTTCATATTTTCATTTCCATTTTAAATAAAAGGCGAACGCTAAAAATAGCAAACTTTTGATGGCATATACTAGGTTAACATT
>DWTU01002655.1:0-11216 GCA_018251515.1 Cecropterus confusis | reverse complement strand
GTAAAGCAGTGATAATTAACTTCTAATACGCACATAATTTTAGAAAAATCTGTGGTGCGTGCCTGGGATGTGAACCTCGGTTGAGAGGTCGAGTTTCAACCATTCGGTTATCACTGCTACTCGACAGTTTCGGGTTCTTCCTGGATTAATTGATACTTATGATGGCCTACTGTGGTCACAGAAATCCAGGGTAATCTGGTAACTTACGACTTTTTACCATTGAATGTACATAATGTACATATACATGCAGGCTTACTCTTCATGTTAATCGTCGCCATTAAAACAAGTGATAATTATACGTTCTTTAAACATACGTTAACTAACCTAAACAACAAAACATAGCCTGGTGCTTAGAAATTAGACAACCAAATGTTATCGATGGTCGCCGAAGCACATAGACGAATTATTTGGCCAATAAATTGCATGTCGGGTTCACATATATACGAGGACACTCAACACTTTTTGATATAAGGAAAGAGCACATGTAGATACACAACACAATATGATTTATTCGTATCAAATAATTCCCATATAATAAATAAGTTCTCCATCGTCGCTGGTAGGTTAAAGATAATGTATAGGTTGATTATACAAAAAAGATAGTAAAGTACATTACAAATAATGAAACCCTAAAACACAATTTTCATAGTTTCTGATTCAAAATTTAAGTTTCAAATAAACTGTCAATTTCTTTAAGGGCGGGATATCACGATCTCCTTAGTGCCTGGAGGTGCCTGTTATAAAAGGAACGGAACGTCAAAATTTTGTGTTTTGTGTGTAGGCTCTGCAAAAACGAATATAAGAAAAAAATAGATAGTTAACTATTTGCTACATAGAACTAAAGCCACAGTAAGTATATGGTAGCTTTTTAGGTTGCAAGTTTGATGACTTGCCGTCATTAAAGCTCGTAATCTCAAAGTTTCTTACACATAATCACAAGATAGTAACAGCTTCCGTTATTCAACACCGTTCGCAATTTCCCAGATGCCTTTACTTGCCACTCGGTGGTACCAGTGACTATATTAATTGCATTTGCATCAATCATAAATAATAATCTTATCTCTCTTAAATGCTGTATTACTTCATACCCAAGATTCTGTTAAGTCAATCAGAATATAACTGATATTCAGTTTAATAGATACAGCATCTATATTTGATTTTTAATATCAATTTTGCGTGTCAGAGTAGAATATCTGTACGTCATGTAAGTGGTTACAATGGAGTTCTAAGGGACGAAGTAGAGACGTACCTAAGATTAAATTGATTACTCCTTCCAAATATTTTACAAATTGATCTTATGGACTATGTTAATCCATGAAAAGATTATATCAAAAGTTAAGAAGGACGGCAAGTCCGATTGCTCCGTTTATCTAAATCATAAAAAATAAAACGTCTTTTCCTTTAGAATAAAGAAGAAAACTAGCGTGCAGTATATCTAGTCGTAATGGTATATGGCTATTCTCCCTATGGACTAATCAACTCCAGATTACTAAAATAATTTAGTATAACCCCTGAGATCAGTATATCTCCCATACAACGTCCTTGAAAACGCAGAAGCGGTTAACACTTATAAAGTAGACATAAGTTTGGCGGTGATGCCACAAAAGCCGAACCACCAAGAGCTCTCTAGGGTTCAAATCTTTTAAACTTTTTATGCTTTTCTAACGTATTCAGCACAGTTTCCTCCAAGATCCACTATAATTGGAGGAATTTGAATATAACATTGGTCCACTATAAAACTTAGTGGGTTAAATACCTATTCACCGTTGAAATTTGGAAGGAAAGTGTACCAAGTACTACAGCGATGAAATCGCGCTTATATGGCATCATAACACGAACACGACATATGACGACACCAAGTTTGTGAGGTCTACACATGGCATCCACAGCACTTGTTATTCGCGCCCCACTTACAAAGTGTGGACTAGCGGTCACTTCTTCAGTTATATCGGTTATACAGCCTCTTTAACGAGGTTTATCGTCAACTACATTCAAAAAACTAGTTTGTGCATCGCGTATTCCGGTTACTAACTGTTGGATCTCGAAAAGTTTTGGAATAATAGGTGTTGAAAATATTTCAGAGCGGAAATTGTTGATAGATCGTAAAAGATTTTTTACTTCCGTTAAAAAAGTTACATAAAATTAGTTAGAGGTTACTGATGATTCAATAAAGGTTAAAATTGTTCTGCGTTTGTAGGATAGAGACACCTTTTTTCTGATATTGAAGTGGCAAATCGGTGCAATGCGGTGAACTGCTTACTTAAACCCAAATAGTTGTCTTCTAAGATCTAAGCAGACTGACCGACCTTCTGGAAGATTTACTTCGACTTTTAATTCTTCAGTGAAGAATAAATTTAAACCGGATGCAGAAAGTCAAAATAACACTTACACGTTATATTTTCCTTCTATGCATGTATCGCAAATAAATGATAGTATTAGTATCATTTCAATATCTGACTCATTGACGTTCATTAAAAGATCCCAATGAGAAACAAACTTGGCGAAATTAAATTTGGATTTCACTCGCGTGAGTCGAATTGAGATAATTATGTAGTAGTCCGGTACAGGTATCGACGCCTAACACCTTGTTACGAACTTTTAATCATAGTTCTCACGCGAGTACGCCGTTTATCGAAGCAATAGTAACCTTAGTATGAGGTTATTACATTTCTTCAAAACGATCATTATTTACGTTTTTGGCCGTAAGTTGCAATGTATATCGCACGTTTTCGGCGATGCATTTTGTAATGATGAGCAAAAACGTAAACATTGATTGTTTTGAGGGATCGTAATAACTCGTACTTAGCGCATTGGTGACGAACAGTGCACGTACGAGTTGCGCCAAAACACATGTTAATAAGCCGGCTATCAAAACAATCTCAACGCCGAATTAATTTCACTTTCGATTATCTTTTAATGAATAGAGAGGTCAGGCGTGCCGGTAAACTTTCGCCCGAGGCCAACAATATTATCGAATATTACGTATGCGAATAAAATTCCATGTGTTATGACATCATTTTTATGTATGTTTTATTGTATTATTTGACTTATGTTCTTTGTTTTGGTTTCAGGTGAGTGGCTTCTCAGCGTTTATAGAGTAAGTAACGACTGTCTCCATTACGGTCGAGATACGGAACAGTACTGATATTTTGGTGTCTTTAACATATTATAAAGAAATAATCTATTACATTTGCGATTATGAAAAATACAATAATAAGACCCACTTTACTGTATATGCTGCCTAAAGTTCCTAAGTTTCCTAAAGTATGTAGAGTATACCAACTTGCCAATGACCTAAAAACTTGTCATTTTCATGCCTTCTGGGGTCACAGAAACACTTCACGAAAAAAAGGCACTCCGGAAAACTTGAACACTTACTTTTTCATATTTTTTTTATCGTGATTAAATATTAAATTGTACAGGAAAAAATAAAAATATCAAATTTTTTTTTTCATTATAACAGGGAAAAAAATGTTTCAAAACTGTTTTGACGACCCGCATGAATTATCGTACTCTAATAACACGCAAAAGGGTTTCGCATTATTTTGTTCGGACAATTCTGATATTTTAGTAACATAACATAAAAAAATTAACGTCTTATTGGCAAGTAGAAGTCTACTTGCCAATAAGACGTTAATTTTTTTTATCACTTTTAATACATTACATTTTTAAACAAACATAAATTCCAGCGTTTACCTTATTTAAGTAATTAAAAGATCGATAAAGTTTATTTAATTCTAATACTCAAAGCATTAAAACTTTCAAGTTGAATTATTTGAAACGAAACTGAATATACAAATGATATCTACTAATCAATATTCAATATGAAGATGTTAAACTTAATTGCTTGTATTTATCCAATCGTTAACAAGATTAATTAACGCATGATTGCAAATTAAGCGCTAAACACACGATCCATCGGTACGGCCATGTTTGCACAATTGCTAGTGACGGCCGAGTCACGGTTTTCAGATTAAGAATTTCCTTCGTAAAAAATACTCAAAAGTCATCTCGTTCAATGGCCACACTTCCCATGAATAGCGAAATAAGATTGACGGCAAGGTCATGCTTGGGGCATTCAAAATTAGCGTTACCACACAATAGTGGCAAAAATTACTTTCACCTAAATGCACTCTTTGTTAATAGTCACTCATTAGATAAAATACTCATAAATTACTGTCAAAAATTAGAAGCCGCTTCACTTCGTCTTAATTTTCGCTCTTTTATTCTCTACTGTGGAATACTCGGGGGTTACTGGAAAGAAATTTAGATGTAGTCCAGTCATTTCTTTGAATTTGATATAATGAATCTGTTTATTTGTCACGAATTCTGCGAAAACGTTTTAATGTTATTTTCATTTTTTGTGTATCTCGGTTAAGGACAATATAATCCTACTACATACTACTTTTTGTACTTATACTTACATACTTAACAGTTAATATATTATAAATGCGACAGTATGGTCAGGTGAATAATTGTTTTTCAAAACGCCAGATCGGCTTACCTGATTTGGATGAGATAAGACACAGAGTTACATATGATTAATTATTATTAGTCAGGAATAAAATATAGGCACACTTTTTATTCCGCAAAAATGTACAGATGACTGAAATAGCCAGTATTATATATTATGTTTGACGACGTAACGTCTTTACACCGTTTTATTTGTCATGTGCGTAGTTAGATGGTCTATACCGCTAGAATCCCGTATAACACAAAAATATGTAAGTTTGAACATTGTCATTCTTTCGCTTTAAGATCATTTGCATGGTGTTCTGATAACATACATAACGGGAGCGTTCGCAGCTTACTAACAGCGAAAATGAGCACTACCAACACTGAACCACCCAATTAACATACTTCTATGCGCTTTCTAATGCAATAAGTAATGTTTTTATCGCAGTGAAACGTCAAAGATGCCATGAATAGATAGCATTATGATCCCAGTGTAAAGGATTGGACAGAAATGTCGTAAAATTGAGCTACTAAAGCGGTGTTACGAGACAATAAAAATAATATTGTTTACCCGAAATTCTGTCGAGGTTAAAATGTAAACAAGATCCTGTTCCCAAACTACTAGGTAGTGGACGTAGGAGTTTGAGAACAGGATTTGGGTGTCTGTTACAAAAAACCCAGGCAATAAAAATGCATATTTGCTGTGTTTTTAAAACTATGTTACATTTCAAGTGGTTAGTAGATAAAAACAACTTTAAACAATTCTCATTTTATAGTCATGTAATATCTGTTGAGTGGATGTCATATCTACTCGGAGCCTCAGGATACGAAGGTTATATTCCTTGTACTTTATCTTGCATGTGTTTTACGGTATCTTCGTAAGCAAATTCATCATTATTCTCACTCCACAAATATTTTAAACATAAATTAAACTAGTGGCATCCGTCTTCCGATGCTTAGCCATAGTAGCTATATAAACACATATTTTAAAATACTTTAGTTTTTAAATATGCGGCATATTTAAAGTACATTATAATTTAAAGTTTCACCTTTGACGCCGCCCTCTAATCACCTGTCCCGTCAAGCATGAGTTATGCGCAAATAAGTCTCGGTACTTAGAGAGTAAGTACCTGTGCAAAGTGATTATTAAAAATCGCTTAATCATACACACTAATTGCTGCAATTAAACCCAAATAAATACTAAACATGATATTTACCGAAGTGTAACATTAATACTTTGCAATTTCAATAAATTATATTATATTTTTAACAATATGCATTAAATTATGAATGTAAATAGTTTTACCAGACTGCGTCAGAAAGAGGGTAATGTTTTTGGAGCGTATCTATGTTTGTTTATATGTTTGTTTGTATGTAAGTCCATTTCTTAGGCACGCGCTACAGCCTAAACGGCTTGATGAATTGTGACGTGTGACATTCACTCACCTAGCGACAAGAACTTTCTGACTATCCTGCAAGTGTTTATTATTGCAGCTTTTTGAAGGAGAATATATGTCTATGAATGTATAACTAGAGCATTAAAACTATTCTGAAGTGTTCGTGGTATATTATTATTATTCATTCCCGTAGCAAGAAAATCGTTCGCCACCTATTGCTTACCTGTTTTGTCGGTAACAAAGTTATAAAGGCCTGTTCAATGAAGCGATTATGAAGATATCTCTCGGTAGCAAGAACGTGTTCGCATCGGAATCTTTTCTTTAATCGGCTGCGAATCAACTTACTTTTGTTGAGAATGTTTACATTGTAAAATGTCAATTTGTGTTTGTTGACTCATTGTATATTCTCATAGTATCATTCCGGTCAGCTTTGCCCTAATCTTGGAAATTGTTCTTAATCGTTCTTAGGAAAAAGTAGCTTATTTTTGTTTACAAAACAATAAGAGAAGTAAACACTCACTGCGATCACCAACATGCATGCCAGGCGCGGCGACTATTGGCAGAAACCTCCAGTAGGGGAGATCTATGTCCAGCAGTGAAGCTAAATCAAGGCTGCCCAACCTTAGGCCCGCAGGCTACAATGTGGCCCACACCACACAACGCATTTAAATTGGCCCGAGTAACGTAGAAATGGCACGCAAAGTAACTCGCTGATAATCGACGATAGCATGAGTGGCTAATTCCAGTCCGTCCAAGATCGGGTGGCCCGCAGACGATCTTGAATGCAAAATTTGTCCCCGCTTCCATTAACGATTGGACAGCGTTGATCTACATGGACTGATCTCAGGATAAAATAAATAACTATAAACAGTACTTAATGCTTGTCTCACATTTTTAAACATCTATTTGTATTATAACGATGCATTTAAAGTTTTACTACCCCTTCTATCAACATATCTTAACGAATATGGTACATATCTTATGCAAACGTTTAAAATATGTAAATTTCGACCTTGTAGGAATTTTAGCCGTCGATATGGAAACTTAGTGAATGGAATTAGAGTAGAAAACATATTAGTGTTAGTAAAATATGTATGTAGCAAACACACAAGTAAGTCGTGGGTCTACCGGGAAATAGGTATTTCCCGGAAATACTGCTACACCTACTTCTTTTTTATATTATGGAAGTAGCAAACATGCAGCCCACCTGGTTGTAAGAGGCTACTGCCGCCCATGGACATCTGTAATCAACCCTAGGTAAGATCAAAGTCTCGGATGCCTCGGAAAGTATGTCTCCCTTACCACACCCTTCAGACCAAAACTGAACAGCGCATAATGCTGTTATTAGGCAGAAATAGGTGTGATGATGGTGCTTCCGCAGTAGAACCACAAAGAATTCGACCACCTTCAAAATTTAACTGTCTGCAGAGCGTGAGATATTTTAAGATATAAACTGTTAATTTCAAGTAAAAGACTTTTCATAAGGGCATTCCATCTTAGTTCTCAGGGGTAGCAACGCATCTGTGGCCAACCTTAGATGAGTCTTTGATCTTACCTAAGGTTGATTACAGATGTCCATGGGCGGCAGTAGCCACTTATGCTATCAGGTGGACTGCATGCTCGTTTGCTACTTCCACACTATAAAAAAAGATATTTGTACGTGTTAGTGACTACAAAATTCTGATGAGCCTCATGCTCATTTGCTATTTGCTACTTCTACTTCATTAAGTTCAAATAGCTATTATCTCATAAATGCCGCCATATATTTGGTTGTTGGGTATACAACGATGAACAACTGATACGCAGGTTTCTAGTTGCGATCGAGATTAGAACAAACATCTCAATAATGAAATAAACACCTGCTCTGGGTCTCAGTGTTTTATTCTCTCCCTCCTTAACAAAGGTATCCCTCAACCAAGAGATTTCTAATGTAATGTAGTAAGATTTCTAATGTAATGTAATGCTAACTTAGAAAAAATACATTTTATGTTGTATACATACGGGCATGTAAAATTTGCAATTGGTTTCGCTTTCATACAAAGCAGTATTTGTTTATGCCTCGTCATAAATCAGAATAGCGGTTCAAATTTGATTTTGTTTGCGGCATTTATTGACTTCCGTAAAGAATAATATTCATATAAAAGTTTTTTTAATGATTTTTTAAATGCGATATTTTAATGTACCGTCAAACAACTGAACTGAGTAGTTATTTATTCATACCTATATATTATTTCCCATGAACAAGAAAGTTTTAAAGTCTCTACCATAAAAAAAAAAACATGAAGTATTTATCGACCCAACCATTCAAGGCATTCTGATCAAACATACAGAGTTGCTCTACAAACAATCTGACAATATATGTATAAATACTGAATTATCTAAAATAAATAATAGGTCCAGAAAGAATCTTGTCTGGTATTATAAATTTGAATGTTTATTTTCTATTTACTTTTGTAACTATAATAGTAACGATATGTAAACAAGCATGTAATTTACGCGAAAGTAAATGATCACTGTCGCTAGTAGACAACTAATAAACTAAAGTAGAGTAAACAGAATCCTAACTGAGGCCCGCCGCGTACATGTTACAGAGTTTAGGAGACTAAAGACTAATTTGGAATACAGAACACGAAAACGCTTCCAACTGCTCTCTTAAGACTAAATAAAGTATGATACCACAGGAATCGAATCACGATAGGTTCCCACCTCTAAACTAAACCAGATAAGGAACTATTTAAAATTCCAATACAAGACTACTTAGTAACATAGAACTTACTAACATAGAAGTATTCCCTGAGCCGTGAGCAGGTATTTTAACATTTCGAACCTGTATGTCCTTATAGAGAGTCCCGTAAGGTTACCTCATTGGGTGTTATCTATATCGTACCAACTAAAACAAGGATGTAACCGTTATTCAACGGACGTTACGCGTCTCAAAGCGTAACTGTTTTATCAGATTTCTCTTATAAACGGTAACTTATCTACGATATAGTTCGTTTTGCGGACAGCGCCGCGGTTATGTTAGATAGTTTGATAAAAACTAGTTTCAGTACGATAGTGATGGACGGGCACACCATGTGCGTCAAATATTGTTTTTTCCGTAAGTGGGATGTAACCGTAAATATTTTAACCAAGCACGAATTCACTGCGTTGTTTGTCATAGCACTAGTGTAAATTTGCTAAAATTTAGCGTGAATTGATTCATATACCAGTAGAATAGCATTTACTTAAAGATGAAGGCGTGAATGGATATTGACACAAATATTCAGAATAAATCTAACTTCTTTGGTATATTTTTAGTCCAATTGGTATAGTAACCGTTGTGGTTGTCTTTTTAACTATTGCAGCTTATACAATTGGCACAATAAGTAAAATTTCATGCGTCATATGCTATGAAATTATCTATGTATATGCTTGTGTTTATAGTTTTACAAGGAAAGACATCATGGGTTACATTAACAAGAGACCAGTTACGTATACTCAATAGTGGTTATCTTCCCATGGTTAGAGTGGTAAGTTCACGGAATTTATTGAAAATAAAGCGTCCCTTTCACGGCGATTTAACCCTTAGTGTTCTGTTCGGGCATTCGGTACAGTTGCACGATAATCGTACTAACGTAAATTGGTTCCGCTACTCTTGTTCATTGATAGCATTAACAAGGCTACCTGAAGGAATTGGTTGTAGGTTTGTTAGCAAATGTCAAGCGATTAGTGGTGCGTTTGTACCTGATTTATCTTTTGCTCCCGTAAGTAAATACTCTGTATTTAAGTCATGTAGGTTATCGTATGTTTCAGGTTTTCAATCGTACTAAAATTTGTTAACTATTATATTGGAAACTAGTACAGAAAACTATCATAATATAACGGTATGATTTGAACTAGCCCCAGATCTTCAATTTTTTTAGGAGGGGGGGGGGGAGCAATAATAAAGATGCCGCCCCTGATCCCATACCATACCGTTTGCAACGTTAACTATATAAATTTGCTGCCCTCGTAACTTTCCGCCCGGGGCACAGGCCCCGGCTCGCACCCCTTAGATCCGGCACTTATTTGAACAAAAAGGCCAAACAGAAAAGACAGGGACGAGAAAGACATTTGATTTTTTTTGCTTAGTAGAATAAATTGACCTATTAAGGGAGCTTATCAAGGGGACTATTGCTATCACACGAGTAGCAGATCGTGTCAAAAATAAGTAACTGACGACCCATCGTGGTCACTGAAGTCAGACCACTACAGTCGGCGACGGTCGTCGACATGAACTGCCACTTATGTAATGGTTCATTGTCATTCGTCATATAGCCTATGTCACTCTGTAAGCGATCGTAATGATATGTCATA
The DNA here is from genome assembly GCA_018251515.1 of Cecropterus confusis. Classification (NCBI taxonomy): domain Eukaryota; kingdom Metazoa; phylum Arthropoda; class Insecta; order Lepidoptera; family Hesperiidae; genus Cecropterus; species Cecropterus confusis. The sequence continues at coordinate 1,026 of DWTU01002655.1, read as the reverse complement.
TGTTATAATCTGTCAAGCCGTTTGAGCTGTAGCGCGTGCCAAAGAAATTGACATTACGCTTTTTACACTCATAGCCCCACAGTAGGATTTTCTCCTATGTTATGCGTACCATGGACACACAAAGACGAATACACAAATACTCAGACCCAGAACAGAAATCTAAATTCATCATTCAGATGTCTGTCTGGCCACGGATCGAACCCAGTGGTGCATGGTGACCACTCCGCCACGTGGGTCGTCAAATACATACAAACATGCAAAGACATGAATACATACAGACCCTCCTTCTAAGGCTGTCTGGTAACACTGGTAGCTCAATTTCATGCATTTCTACTAGTCAAACTTTGAACTTAGTCTACATTAACATAATAGATATCAAAATACATTAAAAGCAACGTACACGTAATTAGTGCCTACAAAAAGTTTTACCCATGGTAAAATCAATATGACAAAAAGCTCGTCACTTTCTGCAAAACCACAAATCAGAAATGTAACACTTTCCTCTTTCGATTCTAAAAGTAAATTGTATATTTTTTAATCCGACAAAATTTTCTAATGGTAACGTAATTTTCTCACCAATCAAAAGTTTATTGACCTCTATAGAGAAATCTGGTTTTCGCTACGGTTTTTTTTATTACTGATGCATTTATGCACAGTTGCAAATTGATTAACGTGAACATTTTAATCGGTGCTACTGCTCTTAAATAATAATAAACGTATATTCAAGTTAAGTGGTTGAGTATTACTTAGTGCATTAGCTATGTTTAAAATTCAATACATTCAAATAGAATTGAACTTTCTATTTGCAATATCATTATATCTACCATTTCTAGAGTTTCGTAGTAAATGTTATAAAACGGAATAAATTCATCTATACCAGGGGTCGGCAACCTGCGGCTCGTGAGCCACATGCGGCTCATTGGATGTGAAGCTGGGGCTCTTTAGTTTCATACGCAATAATAAAGTTAGTAAAAATAAGCTATTTATTGTTGGCGAGAAAAAAATTGTGGCTCTTTAAACTTTATA